>JANHGN010005092.1:11666-23036 GCA_024605025.1 Megaceryle maxima | reverse complement strand
GAAACACCCAGACAGAAGCAGATACAAAGAAGGTGCTGTGAAGCAGGGAATGGAAAGATTGTCTTACAAGAGGAGATGTGTCATCCCTGGGATTTTTGTATTCGCTGTTCCACAGAGAAGTTTCAGGAGAATCTCAGTCCTCTCTCAAAGACTGTTTTAGTTTGTATTGCTACAGAGGAATAGTCAAAGGCTCAGAAGGCTAATAAAAGGTTGAATATTGAATAGGTTTTTTTCATTTAATAATTTATAAGGCAACCCATAGGTATTTAGTAGTTAGACATTATCATAACCACCATCTTAATCTTCTCTCCTTGGTCATCATAGGCTGCTAGTAAACTAGCACATATTCAGAGGGTCTCAGCACTATGATGTACACAACCAAGGTAAGGACCTTTTGCACTCACCCTAGTGAGATGTGATAATGTGCAAGTATGTCTGAGGATCTTCAAGGCACTCTCTACCCTTTTTCAAGCATTGTCTGTTAAGGTCATGTTGATCTGCTCATAAAACACCCATAATCGCCCTTAGGCAATTTGTTCTGTTGAAAATAATTGAGATAAGAATAACAGGATATTGCTAGATATTGGCAATAAAGTAATTTGTTGTAATTGATTGTATAGCATGCCTTATGTTATTATAAGGCTTAATAGTCATAAGCACATAACTAAGTCATCTCTAGCTGTGGAGAACTATAAACAATGTGCCATAAAAATAGGAGCAGCTGTAGTCATTGATGTTCTCTGATCTTCTAAATGCACACTGGAAATTGTATTATCCAAGATAACAGAAAAGGAAATGTCTTGTTTCAGAAATAGTATGAACATAATCAGATTTGTGAAACCAAATGATTTTAGTCATATGGGGCACTGTGCACTGAGAGCAGAGAAATATTTTTATAAGTTATAATTCACTACTCAGTAAATGGCAGAAAATAAAACACAGGGACTTCATCCTTCACTGTTAGTGTGATTGCTGTTCTTGGCAATTCAATATAAATTGAGATTTCTCAGGTGCCACACATAAGAAATATGAAATGGGGAGAATACTTAGCAGAGTAGCTTGAAACTAGCCAATTGCACTCAGATTATGTTAGAGGGCAGAACTGCATGGAAATAAGTTAGTGAAAGTCTGCTCTAGGCATCATACCTGCCTTAATCAAGTCATCATATTCCTACACTATTCATATGTGACTTCTGTGTATTTTAATTGTTCTTTTCCTAATCCTGGTTTTGTCCCTCCACTGCCCCAAAGAAGTGAAAACAGGTTATGTATTTTTCCTACTTGATTAAAAAAAAAAATATTGCTACATGTTAAGTTGAAAATTTACTTCATTAAGTCAAAATATACCCCTTCCAGACATACTGTTGGTCTGTACAGTCATCCCACTCAAAGCCATTTGCCTGTATAGAAGAACTATATATTCATTATAAGGGACTATAATAAACATGCCTGAAATTATGGCTTTAAAGTATATCTAACATACACTTCATGGGCTGAGCTAACAAACTGGAACACTGATTATACCAAACCTGTGGGTTGCAAATTAGGTATCAGTTGGTGTGACAACATACTCTGAGGTACAAAAACAAACACAGAAGGTAACCTTATTTTGCCAACATAATTTCTGTCTGGAGTGTTTGTATTTGTATTTTTGCTTCTAACTATTATTAAACTGTAACTGGAAACCACACTGAAGTGTTTCCTTTCTCCAAGCACCTCTCAGTGCTGTTCTGCATTATCAATCCTCTCATATCTTTTTCTAGTATCTTCAAGTCCATCAGTACAAATGACTTATCTCCTCTATTCCCTTCTTCTCTTTCTGTTGTGATCTGGCTTTATGGCTCCTTGTTTTTTTCCATGCTGCCCTTGTGCTGGAAAGGAATTCCTCATCAATATCCACAGTTACATCAGTGATCTTCCTTCAGTTCCCTTGCTGCTCCTTAAAACTCAACTACACACTGAAATACTGTTAGTAGAAGTTAAGTCTCAGATCTCCACATCATACAAATAAAATCCACCTTATTGTTGCCTCTATTCAGCATCTGTTGATCATCACCTGCTGCCTTAAGACTTCTGTATAGATACTGAACTCTCTAGGGTACAGAAAATATCTTCTTTGTTTACAAAGCTCATAACACAGTGAAGAACTGGTCCATAACCAGTTTATATAGGTATTCTGTCAATTCAGATAATTAATAGAAGAAAAAAAAATTTACACAACTACTGCTACATTATTAATTCAGAAGAATTCCAACTGTTTCTGCCTAAAGTTATACCTGTCATAGCTACAAAAGGTTTAAACCCTAAGCCTCAGTATGGCTGCATATTATAATGATGTTAAATATCAGGGAAAAGACTAATGCAGGGGGAAAAAAAAAAAGGTCTCTGCTACATTGGAGTAGTGCCCTTTGAAGTAAGAAGCAATGGCCCATCACAGGGGAAGGATGCAGGATGAAATGGACTGTGAGTCTGCTCTCTATATAATCGCACACATGCAAAAACAATGCATAGACGCTCGTACAAGAGATGGCCAGGACATGCTCAGCTATGTTAAAAATATATTGCTTATGTCTTTATGTCAATCTTGTTTTGTCAAATATAGTTCTTATTAAGTCAGTCATTTTTAAATTAACATTAGCTTTAATAAAGCAGTGATCTAATGATCATGCCATGGAACATTGTATTTTTCATTCCAAAGGAAACTTAGTTTAAGCGCCATTGTTTGGATCCTTAAAAGCTTGAAAGATTAATAAAAAAAAAAAGTAGCAAAGCAACTAATCCCCTGTATATTATTTATAAATGTTAAAATAATTGCCATATTGGAAGACCTGAATTAATCTGGAAGTTTATATACCAACAATGTTACATTAGGCTGTTTAAAGATCCTTTTAAAGACCTTTTAGATATAACAATGCTTAAATGATATTTAAAGGTACTTTTGTATCATTTAAAGTTAGAGACAGTAAGTCTATCAATTATGACTCATACAGCTAGCCCAAGTGGCTCAAGTGAAGGCTCAGGTCCACATAAAAGCATCTGGATCTGCATATGGGAAGAACAACAGTTTGGGAAATCTCAGTCCAATTCAAAGCCTGCTGAAGTTAATGGAAGTCTAAAGACAACTTAATCCTAGCTTTGTATCAAAGACTAGAGCATCATATTCACAGTGCCTGCATCAACACATAACTTGCTGTTACTCTGCAGTCACAGAAAGCAGGTACAATAAATAATGCTTTTCAGCTCCCCTTTATTAGTATTTTTAAATTCTAGCAATTCTGAAATCCAGCAGAGGAGGGTACCTGCCCAACCAACAGTTCATATCACTGTGCTCACAAGGTAATTGGGGCAATCTGTCTTTTCCAACTGTGGGGTAACTGAGCAAATCCCAACTCTAACATTTAAGGGACATCAGCCATTCCTACAGACAGGTCAAAACACACCTCAGAAATCCTTTCCTCAAATCCAATTTGCTTCTCAGGTTGTGTAAGACTTTTTTTTTTTTTTTTTTTTTTTTTGCTGAAGATCCTCCCAGGGGAGATTGCACCATCCTCATGCAGATGGAAAGGTCCCATGTCCTTCTTTACCCTGCCCTGCCACACCTACAGCACTGTTTGAGGGGCAGATCACCATTTGGGAAGGGAGATTTAAAATAAATAAATAAATAAATAAAATAAAAAAATCAATCAATGTTTCTGTCTCTGTTGCTAGATTCACAGCAAAAGGAAGAGGGTGGAGGTTGTCAACCTTAATTAATACTTGTTTTAAAAGTACTTTGCATTCCTTGCCTGACATGTCCTTCACAAAAGCCAAGAGCTGTTGCTGTTATTAACAACTCACAATATAAACACATTTGCCCTGATTTTCCTCTCACTCAAAATAGGCTTCATGCTTTTTTTAAGCCTAATTGGGATGGAATAAGCAGGCTATCTGTGGTCAGTGCAAGGGAAGGCTCTGAGAGGTGGCATACAAGAACCACCAGAAGAAAAATCAGTAGGAAAAAAAAGAAAATATATATATATATATTCATCATTGTTAAGTGCTCCATTCCTTGAAGGCTGAACATGGAATCAAAACAACACCGTCTGGATAAGCCTTTACCCCTGTTCACTTCATAGTCGATTGAGTGAAAAATTGTCTTGTTTAGAAAATTACTTTTTTCCACAAATGCTTTTTTCCTTTTTACTGTGTCAAACTGCTTATGATACAGCTAGAGCTAGGGAGATATCAAAGAATTTATGCGGAGATGCTTTGATCAGGGAAAGAAAAAAGCCAAAAGAAGAAAGAAAGAAAGAAAAAAAAAAAAAAAAGAAACATAGCTGTTCAGCTTGGATTCTGAAACACTTTTCTGTAAAACATTAAGATATTTGGAGAAGAAAAAACCTCACCAAACTCTATCAAAGTTCTCAAAACAGTCCCAGAGGTTATGAGCTTTAATGTTCTGTCAGTACAGGAGGCCCTTTAGTTTGTCCTTGATTCTTTCAAGTGGCTGGAAATGAAAACATGGTACAGAAGCTGTGACTTCAATTAGACATAATATCAAATAAAGGTTGATAGCTCTTCCTTGTTAATGAGAAAAAAACCCAAGTGCTCTGGAAGAATGCCATCCCACCCTGCTAGCTGACGTCAATAGAGCAATCACACATATCTAAATGTTATAAAAGTCAGGGCAATTTGAAAATGTATTTTGCACCTTTTCCTCTATTGACTGACTCCTCAGAGATGAAGCTAAATCTCTGACTTTTCATATTTGAATTTTTTTTTTTATGTTTTCCTCTCATCTTTTTATCACATCAGAAAAATCAGTTAGGAAAGAAAGTGCTGAATTTCTTTCTTTTTTTTTTTTTTCTTTCCCTCCTCTTCCTCTAATTTGGAGATTACACCAAGAAAACAAACCAGCTATTTCTGACGTCACTGTTGTCCTGACTGGTAACATTGCCCTAATATCAGAGGAGGGGTCTCTAAGCTTATCCTGGACAGATAATATTAATTTAGGAGAGGAGACACAGGAGGGAATTTAAATATCAATTCCAACTCTCATTCTGCTTAACATGACTTGTTGCATGTGCAGATATTTAGAACCACATAAAGCACCTGTGCCTCTATTTTCATGCTTTTCCATATAAAAGTCAATTTATTGTTTGAAAAGCAGAGAGAAATTTGGATTTTTTTTTTTTTTTAAGAACTGAAACAGAAGAGCCATAAAAGACAAATTACAGAGTACTTAGTCAGTCAGATCAGATCCTGATAATGATCCATTCATGCCAGCCTGCATGAATGACATGAGGAACAGGCAGCCTTAACTCCTAAGTTAAGACAATCAATGACAATCAGGCCAGCTTGGGTCTCAGGATGGTCAGACCTCTAAGAGCAAGGCTCATGTAATGACTTTGTACTGAGGCTCCATATGAAATATCTAAATGTTCTAGTCTACAGCAAAATACATTGCAAACATCCCTCCACTATATAGTGGGACTCTGAAAAGGGCCAAGAATGTGAACATACAGAATTATAGAATGGTTTGGGTTGGAAGGGACCTTAATGATCATCTCATTCCAACCCTACTGCCATAGGCAGAGACATCTCCCACTAAACCAGGTTGCTCAAAGCCTCATCCAACCTTTTTTTCTTAAAAATTATTATTAATGTAGCCCAAGGAATCAAATCTCTTTCAGTTAAAAGATATTAGATTTCCTACATTCAACCAGAGAGTATGAGATTCAGTAAGGCTTTCTTTCTACATATGCAAAAAGAATAATTTTCCTAGCAGCAAGCATTAATAGCTGGGAAGAAATAGGGTATTTGCTTGGAAACTTTATTTAAATTACAACTTAAAGCAATGTATCAATTACTACATTATACTCTTATTATTTTATATATAATGTAAAATACACAGGATACGATTCTTTCAAACAGTAATTCACAGCCAGTGTTTCACACGTCATTAGAGGATGAAGTGCAGTTTCATATAAGGTAGGAAACTGAGCTCAGCTCTGCAACACCTTAAATGTTGCTCAAAAATGAGATATGCCTTAAACAAGTCAGTTGTCTTACTTGGAAGTCAAGGCTCCAGCACAACCTATTTTATTTTACTTTTTTTTAGCATTTTGTTAAATTGAAAACTATGAGACATTCTTCATTCTGTGACAGGGTATAGAAAAATGCTTGGGAACCTTTATGGCTTGCTATTTTAAGGCAGACTTTACCCGTGAGACAAAATATAATTCATTTCCTCAAGGGAGGCTCAACTAGAATAAATAAAAATGTCAATGAAACACACACCCTCTCAGAGCATTATGTTGTGGGGTGTGGTTTTTTTCCAAATAATTTGTTTTCAGAGTCTTTAGCACCATACACAATTTTTAAAAGACTCTAGTCCAAGTTATTCATGGAATTGCATAGCACTAGCTGTTTTAATGGAAGATAGCACAAACTTTCCCCAGACCCTACTTTTGGTTAGTTGCAACTTTGCAAAACCTTGATCACTCGATGGATTTTTATGCCAAGTATACAAGGTCCATAGATCCCATTAAAGGTACCTTTGAGAATCATTTGTTTACAGGTAATTAGTATAAACTTGATGGACCTTGACAGCTAAGCTGTCTAAAATTCTTACTGAGTGTATGGAGGCCATGCATAGATCTTCCTTTTGAATAGCTTGTACACATGCTAGACCAAAACCCAAGCTGAGCATGCTCTAGCCCTTTACAACACCTTAATGCAATTCCCAGAATAGTGAAATTTCTGTGCAATTTGCAGAGTTCTCTTTTTTTTTTCCCCTCCATATACAATGAAAAAGAAGGATAGGAAATCTGGGTTTGTGGAAAGCTCTACCTAGTTCATAGTTTTCCAAGCACATTTATTTTTCTTCAAACCCTACCCTGCTCCATGCCATAACGTAGTGCAAGCATAGCTTAGCCTCAGAAACCTCACATTTTATAGCTAGAATAGCTGAAAACTCCGCATTTTCAGATGCTGAGACTTTGAAGAGGTCTTTTGCCTACAAAACTCAGACCCTTATTTTATCCCACTTAAGCCAATTTAAAAGTTATTGTTGGTGTTTTTACTGTCAAAGACATAGCTTACCACCATAGACTTCTAGCATTACAGATGTGCAGATCATCTGAGCATTATGACAATGAAGCTGCACAATCCTGGGATAACTACCTACAATCTACAAGTCTCACAGCCATTTATTTCAGGAATTATTACTTCAGAACTGTTGCTAATTTTAATTAAGATTTTAAAAATATTACTCCCCCAGACACATATCCCTGTTTCCTTGTTCTTATGCATCAAAACATCATTTTCAATCAGCCATTTCAAAGTATACAGGCACCAAAGCTCTGATTCTGCTTTTTGGGAGGGACAACTGCTATACAGGTATAGTGCATAGAATAATTGGAGCACTTCTACTACAGTGGACCTTCCTTTTCACCACCACATATGGCAGAAAAATAGAGGATAACATTTAGGGATTCTATTCTAGTAAAAATGTTTAAGAAGGTCACTTGAAATTACACCTTAACTTTTTATCCCTAAGGATATCACTAACATCTGTAAAATCTCTTCAGATATGTAGGTGGGAAATTCTGTAAATAAGTTTTCCAAATAAATTAGCTTTCAGAAATAATTAACCCTACCCCATCATTCTTTCTTTTTAGAGTTAGGAAACTAATATAAGTGTCTTAGATAGCCTCAAGTAAATATGCAAGGTTATGCTAGTGATATTCTCATGTTTTCATCTTGACTGCATCTCATCAAACCTCCAAAATTTTTTTTTAAAAGGACTGAAAAATTGTGAAGACAGCAGTCCCATTAAACCCTGGAGAGCTGCAAATTCACAGCTCATATGATATAAAAGGCAAATTCAGAGTGCCTTTGATTAAATCTGCCCTTAATTTCTGAAGAACAAGGTAGTATAAATAAAGGAGAGGGATGATGCTGCAAATCTGAGCACATTATTTATACCTTTTGTATCTAAACAGGTCACTGTATGTTTAGCTTCTCAGATCACATTAATTAGCAGAAGTGATGGTTGACTCTGCAAAAGATTTACTAGCTAAATTGCTGGATATACTAGTTTGCAAATGAGTTGTCAACAACTAAGCTAGCAAATTGTTTGGGGTTTTTTTGGCAATTCCACAGGGGAAATAACTACCTTGATTAAATGGCCTTCACTGAAGGATCTTAAGAAATACTACGTTAGCAAGAAACTATCTGCAACAACCCAGGCAGCATCATCAAAAATGTTTTATTAGAAACAGTCACGTAGACTGTTAGAAATAAGCAGCTAATAGTATACTTGCTTAAAATGATCTCTTGCAAGAACTAAATCCTGTATCTAGGCTCCATAGCATTGATTTGAATTTTGATCATCTACCCCTCCAAAAATGACTGCAACAATTTGAAATCTTAGAATTCCAGGTTGAAAGGGACCTCAAGGATCACCTAGTCCTACCTTTTAAGGTAAAATATATACATACATAGTTTAAATGAGATGACCCAGCACCCTGTCAAGCTGAGTCTTAAAACTGACCAATGTAGGGGAATCCACCACTTCCCTTGGAAGATTATTCCAAGGTCTACTTCTCCTGGTAAAAATTTTCATCTAGAATCCGATTGGAATCTCCCCAGAAGTAACTTGTACCCATTGCCCCTTGTCTTTTCCATGCAACTCCTTGTAAAAAGGCAGTCTCCATCTTCTTGGTAGCCACCTTTTATATACTGGTACATGATGATAAGGTCTCCCCTAAGCCTTCTCTACTCAAGGCTGAACAAACACAGTTTTCTCAGCCTTTATTCATACGACAGGTCTTCCAGTCCTCTGATCATCCTTGTGGCCTTTCTCTGGACCCTCTCCAGCCTGTCTGCATCTTTTTTGTATGGTGGGGACCACAACTGAATGAAGTACTCAAGCTGTGGTCTCACCAGTGCCAAGTGGAGTGGGATAGTGACTTCTTTATCTCTGCTGGTGATGCCCTTGTTAATGCAACCCAGCATCCTGTTGGCTTTTTTTGCTGCTGCAGCACACTGTTCACTCCTGTTGAGCTGGTTGTGCAGCAAGGCCTCCAGGTCCCTTTCCACAGGGCTGATCTCCAGCCAGGTGGATCCAAGTCTGAGCTGCATTTCTCAGTTATGTATTCCAAGATCCAGGACCCTACACTTGACTTCCATGAAATTCATAAGGTTCTTGCTATGCACACTCCTCCAGCCTGCACAGGTCTTCCTGGAGGGTGGCTTTCCCTTCTGGAGTGTCAACTTCCCCACTCATTTTTGTGTCATCCACAAACTTCATCAGGGTGCTCTTGATCCCAACATCTAAATTGCTTATAAAGATGTTAAATAGCATTGAGCCAAATTTGATCCCTGGGGGCATCATTTATGACTGGTTGATAATTCGAGAAAGAACTATTGACTACCACCCTCTGGATGTGGCCTGTCTGCCACTTGTCTAGGTCATAATGTGTCAGTTTCACTAGGAGGAGGCTGTGGGGGACTATGTCAAAAGCTTTGGAGAAGTTCAGGTAGACAATGTCCACTGCTCACCATGAATCAAACGAGTGGGTTACTTTGTCATAGAAGGTAATCAGGTTTGTCAGGCATGATTTGCCCCTGGTGAATCCATGCTGGCTTTTCCCTATCACGTTTCAGTTTACTTGCACTAATCCCCAGGAGGATTTGTTCCATAACTTTCCCAGGGATTGAAGCAAGGCTAATGGGTCTATAATTACCTGGGTCCTCATTAGAACCCTTCTTGTACATGGTGGTAACATTAGCCTTCTTCCAGTCTTCAGAAAGATTTCCCGATCTCCATGACTTCTCAAAGATTATGGAGAATGGCCTCACAACAACATTGAGCAGCTTTCTTAACACCCTCAGGTGGATGGCATCTGGGCCTATCAATTTGTATGGGTCAAGCTCCTGTAATAGTTAACATGCCAACTCTTCCTTCACTGACATCAGGTCTGTGTCTGCATCCATCTGGGATTTTGTTGCATGGCCCAGGGCCCAACAGCTCTGGTAAAGACAGAGGTGAAGAAGGTGTTGAGGACCTCTGCCTTTTCAGCATTGGCGACTAGTTCACCTCTCCTGTTAAATAGTGGGCCAATATTCTCTTTCTGTTTCTGCTTGTTGTTAACATATCTGAAGAACCCCTTCTTGAAGTTTCTGACATCTCTGGCCAATTTCAGTTCAAGCTGAGCTTTTGAATCTCTGCATACCCTGGCACTGCCCTTGTAATTTTCAACAGGTAATGTTTCACTTTTCCATCTCTGGTACATTTCCTTTTTGTTTCTGAGCCAACCCAGAAGCTCACAGTTAAGCCAAGGGGGTCTCTGGCTCTGCCTTCTTCTCTTGCCTTTAGAGGAGATGAGCTGGTTTTGTGTATCTAGGAGAGTGTTCTTGAAAAAGTCCCAGCACTCACTAGCTCCTTTATCCTCCATGGAAGCTTCCTACAGGATCCCTTCAAGCTGAGCCCTGACCAAGCTGAAGTTTGCTCTTCTAAAGCCTAAAACCTTTGCCTTGGAACTAACCTTCAGCATGCTTAGCAGTATCCCAAATCCCACAACATTGTGATTGCTGTAGCCAACGCTGTCACTAACTGAGATACTACAGAGCATATTTTCTTGGATAGCAAGCTGCAAGTCCAGCAGTGCCCCATTCCTGGTTAGCACATCTAGCATTTGTATGAGTAAGGAGTCCTCTAAATATTCCAGGAACTTGATGGATAACAGGTGAACTGCTGTGTTGTTCTTCCAGCATATGCCTGGATAGTTAAAGTCTCCCATAAGAGCCAGGTTTTGTTGACCCTAAGCTTGTTTAATTTACCCAAGCATCACTTTATTGGTCTCATTGTCTTGGTTTGAGGGTCAGTAACAGGTGCCTACAGTAAGGTCTCCCTTGGAGATGACCCCGGTAATCTTGAACCAGAGGCATTCGATAGGGCTTCCACAATTCCTATAGATGACTTCTATACATTCGAGGTTCTCAATATAGAGTGTGAAGACAACTCTTCTACCCTGCCTGTCTTTATGAAATAGGCTAAAGCCATCTATCACAAGCCCCCAGTCATGTGAGTTCATCCACCATGTTTCAGTTATTCCTATGATATAAATTTCTAAGTTGGCACACAGCTCCAGTTCCTCCTGTTTGTTTCTCAAACTGCATGAGTAGTGTACATACACTTTGATTTCTTTACAAGGTGAACAGTGTTTCCTTACTTGAGGGAAAAAAACAAAAACAAAACACAAAAAAACCAACTTATTTTGGTTTAACTATCCCCAGGGCACACTGCTAGGGCTCCAAATAATTTTTTCACAAATATAAATGATTCTACTGACTACTTATGTTAGCCAACTGTAAAAAAAAAAA
>JANHGN010005091.1:9711-43095 GCA_024605025.1 Megaceryle maxima | reverse complement strand
ACATGAGGAGGAACTTCTTCACTGTAAGGGTCACAGAGCACTGGAATGGGCTCCCCAGAGAGGTTGTGGAGTCTCCTCTGGAGATTTTCCAAACCCGCCTGGCTGCGTTTCTGTGTGACCTGTGCTAGATTGTATGATCCTGCTCTGGCAGGGGGGTTGGACTCGAAGATCTCCAAGCTCCCTTCCAAACCCTGACATCCTGTGTAATATTTTTAACTATAAAACATATATTCCTTTTAACATTTTAAGCCAATTACTCATTTTACAAAACAGATCGTTTACTTTGTGTGATGTATCTGCTTACTCTCCACACAGGAAGGAGTATATATCCATGGGCTATTCTTGGAAGGTGCAGGCTGGGACAGACAAAATAGCAAACTCGTTGAATCCTCACCAAAGTTTCTCTTTGTCCATCTGCCTGTGGTACATATATTTGCTGTTAATACAACTGGTCCTAAGGATCCCAAGCTCTATGTTTGTCCTCTTTACAAGAAGCCCAAGAGGACAGATCTGAACTACATTACAGTGATCTATTTAAGGACATTAGTGTCTCCAGACCACTGGATATTGAGAGGAGTGGCTCTCCTGTGTGACATCAAGTAAAGTGCTTTTTCATACTGAAACAGAATATATGGCACATGTAACCAATTACATGTGTAATTCTTCTACTGCTTTTTATCTAGTGGCCATTGGTCTTACTAGAACTTTCATTTAGTCATGGCTTCATTAATTTTTCCTGCTGCCAGTAAATTCAGTTTGTCTTGGCTGTTTAAAAGTGGTTTTCAAAACAAGTTCACTGATTGTAATCTTTGATGTTTCCATTGTATTACTTAAAAAAGGATTATTTACTTTAATCATACTATTAATGTAAAATAAAATGTTGTTAAAAAAACCTGCTTTTTCACATACTTTCTTACAGACAGCTTTTAGCTTGTGTTTCAGTGACTTATGATAACAGAAGATAATATAGAACATAACAAAATTTAAGTTCTCCTAGATACAACTTTTAAAATATTCCTGGATTCTGCATGAAGCATACATTATTTTCTTTGACTGCAGGAAAACTTATATTTAAGACAGAAAAGTATATTTGATCTGTATATTTTTGCTTGGGGTTTCTCAGGGTTCACTTGTTCTTGTTAAACAATATAGATTAAGCAAAACTACACTAGGAATGTTTGTGTTTGAAATATCTGACAGAGAGTAATACATTCTCTGTCCAGTTTAGCTCTGTGAGAACACAGAAGCTACAGAATTAGAAAAGTGCCAGTTACGTAATGTGGATGATATTGTAATTAAAATAGAGAACCAGATTAACTACAAGTATTATTTTCCTGGATCTTATCTTAGCTCTAAAATATAGGCTGGAATCCTTGGAGTGGCTATCATGGCATTATTAATATTAATAACCTGCATACATTTTTTTTTTCTTCCTTCAGATACCTTTATTTAGCAACATATTTTTTTTCACTTACACCCCATGACTGGACTACATTCTTCCTTTTGCAGTTTAAGAGTGATCAAATGCACCTTCTGTGGCAAAGTGCAGCTGCTACTTGATGAAGTCCTGGGTTATCTGATTGGGTGGTAAAAGGCTATTCTGCGTTAAAATCCTACAGCTTTCTGTTGGAGGTCACCGTTCCAGGATATCTGCTTGCAGAAAAGCCATGGCATATAGGAGATAACAATGCATAGACACAAAATGATGAGCAGAGTAAAAAAAAAAAAAAACCAAACAAACAACTCCAAATGCAATGAAGTAAAACATTTCTTCTCTTTCTCCTCTGTAGACTTAGATCCAAATACAATAAATCAGCTAAGGTGTTAGATAAAAATACACAGAAGTTTTAGATGTTGTACCACCGAACTACGTCTGTCTGCACAGAAGGAAAAAAAAAACCCAAAAACCCAACAAACCTGACTGTGCAACTGCAAGAGATTTTGCTACAAGTAATCTTTGCTACAAGAATACAAGAAATTTTGACAGTACTTATGATGGGTTGAACCTGACCAGCAGGCTAAGTACCAGCACAGTTGCTTGCTCATTCCACCCTTCCTCAGCAGGACAGGGGAATGAATTGTAAGAGCAGAAGCTGAAAACACGTGTGTTGAGATGAAGGCAATTTAATAAGCGAAGCAAAGCTGCACACCCAAGCAAAGCAAATTAAGGAATTTATTTACTGTTTCCCACAGGCAGGCAGATGTTTAGCCACTTCCTGGGAAGAAGGGCCTCAGCACGCATAACAATTACTTGGGAAGACAGATGCAATAAGCACAAATGTTCCTCTTCCATCTTTCCCCCAGCCTTTGGTGCTGAACATGACATCATACAGTAAGGTATATCCCTTTGGACAGTTGGGTCAGCTGTCCCAGCTTTTTCCCCTCCCATGTTCTTGCACACTCCCCGTCTACTCTCTGTGGGGGCACAAGGGGAAAAAGTTCATATTGAAAAAACAGTGTAACTACAGTGTACTAATTCCTAAAGTTTTTTTCCTGATCTGGCCTTTCAGCTTAATTCCAATGGGAAAACAATGTGTAGTAGCCCTGTGAATGCCTTCACAGTTGGAAGATGGGCATTGCCACATTGGCAAGTAAAGGCTATAGGGAAAATAGGAGGGAAGATGCAAATTAACAACATGCTGAGTTATATAACTTAACATTGAAGAGGATTTTATTCTCCATCTTGTATAATGTCAAGAACAGAGGTGAATAATATATTGTTGATTTCAACGATTTCATATATTGCATCTCTTGACAGCATCGCTTTCTTCTGTGTGTCAGAGTCCAGTCACCATTTCCCATCATCTCTGAGCCTGTCTAGGAGTTTGTTCTGTTCTCTTTCCTCAACACCATGCATTAGCTCATTACTTCCAATGAATGTTAATTTTCATACAGTTTTCCAGTTAGTTTATGGAAATAATCTACATTTTGTGGCTATCTATTTAGAAGGCTCCTTTTTTTTTGTCTCTGTATATGTTAAGATTATTCACAGGGTATTTCTCTGTCCTAGTCATAACGTGAGGTAGTGTTCTAACAATCTGTTTAGAGAGAGCTCTTCAAACATCTAATGAAGTGCAGTTAATTTCTTGAATCACCAGAAATCATAATCTGTAGGAATTCAAGACTTCAGTTCAAGAACTTGCACTCCCAGGAATGCTCTATACATCCAGGATATTTTAATAAGCATTCAAATACCTAAATTAACTCTGACAGTTTTAAGTTATGGAACAAGTTATTTCCTGAATCTTTTTATGCTCATTTGCCATACTGCTGTTTGAGTTGTGAGACAGTATTGTGGTACCCGAATTGACAAAGACAAGAATACCATGTCAGTGAAACACAAATATTTAACAGATGATTTAAAAAAAAAAAAAAAGACATATACTTGAAATATGGCATTCCCAAATGTCTAAAAAGATTATTGGATGTGTTCTGCCAGTTCGAAAGTCCACTTTTGGGTAACTTTATCTTGTTGATACACCCATCACTCGCCTTATATTTTTCTATTCTTTATTATTAAGATATTATTCACAGCATTCACACAGGTAAGGTTCAACCTTTAGAAAAACTATTTTATCATTTTTCATAAATACTGAGATTTCACCCAAAATGTATTCTTAATGTCAGTTCCAACATTTACCTTAACGTACACTTAGTGGTATTTGTCACCCTAAGTCTCATTCAGCTCCAGGGCAGTGTGATTGCACCCTTAGGAAAACACTACCTTTTATTCTTTCTGGGACACAATCTGGAATTAAAGAAGGTTCTCTCTGACTGCCTGCCTTTACCCCGTGCCACAAGTCTTGGACTTTCCTTGTGGATATGCAACTTCTAATACCTTACAATATCAACAGGTTGACTCCTCCAATTCACCTTACACTTCATTTTCCCAAAGCAGTCTTGGCAGCATGTCTTAACAGATAAACTGCAGTTTCCTGCATATATTCACTAATCAGTAATTCCTCCTACCACTGTTTATATTTGATGTTCTGATTAGTCAAATGGTTGTTCAAGAGGTTAGCTAATTAAAACTCCTAATATTAATTTCTCAAAGTCTGCCAGCTAATCACCAAAGCGGGATTTCTGTGAACAGATTCTCAAAGGCAGAATGATGATTTGCCTTCCAGACATGGTAATTCAGAGAACTGCGTTAGACATATAATTGCCCTTCATCCTTGCAGCTTTAGATGACTTATGAGCAGGTTGCTGTACAGCAATGGAAATGAATGATGGTTAGGGTCACCCTCTTTTTGTGGGGGGGATGCTTATGATGTGAAAAGCTATGGCCTCAAAAGACACTGTAATTAACAGTTTGTGATTTCCTTCTCACTGGGCACATGAGCACAAAATAAAATTACTGTAATGTAAATGGCCATGTAAATGGAAAGGATGTAACCTGCATATTTACGATCTAGAAAATTTAATCCAAACAGTACCCTTCTCTTTAGTCATAGCTGTGGTAACACATGGGAAACTCATGAAACTGGTTCTCCATCTCCCTCATTCATCCAGAGTATATTGTTTTTATACAAAATGCTAAACTATAAAATAGCACCTCTTTCTCAAGAGACACATCCTGTCCCTCTTCAAAGGGGAAAAAAAAAAATCTGATGCTGCATACAAGCTACTAAAGGCTTGTCTCAGCATTTGGGAAGCCTTTTCCTGAGGGAATCCAGGTCCTACCTAGTCCTAGCAACAGTGTAAGCAGAAATCATCTCTGTCTCTTTGGAAAAGATCAGCATTATGATCATTGCACAAGATGTGTATCAAACTGTACAAAGCAGTTTTCCTATTCTGTCAAGGTTTCCATTGGTGAGAAGATATTGAATGGAGTGATTTTCAAATAATTTTCTCACAGAAAAAAGCTACCACTACAGAAAAGGGAGAGAAGAGAGTAATATTTCTGTCAATTTTACTCAGTAAAGAATAATTTGACTTCACTCCTTCCTCCCTGCGTTCTCTGATTCATAGATTCCTACTTCTTGTGAAAAATGAGAAGAGAAATTGAATGCTTTACTGAGTATTTCTTACCATCATTTCCTTTGTGATAGCATATTTTCATTTTGTTCACCCTACCAGCCTTCTATAGTCCAATATACAATTCTTAACAAAGCATTCCTGAACAGGTGATTCTTAATTAGGAAATCTGAATTAGGAGTCAGATATTGTGGTAAGAAATTCAAACTGTAATAGAAAAAGTTGTTTCCTATTATATTACGTGACTGCAAATAACCTTTACATCTCTATACTTCTAAGATTTTTAAATATAGCAATGACTGGGTCAGATTCACAAATTACTCAACACAGGGCCATATGAATCCTTTAACAACATTTTATAGAAAAGATTTAGAGCAGTTTCTTTATAAGACAGAGAATGTAAGCTTTGTATTGAATTTAAATACCTATCTAAATCATTCCCTCCATACAATCATTACATAGAATAAATTCCACAAGGCAGCTAGACCCCAAAATGTAGATGCAGCTGTTTCAGTTCACAAAACTTGACTTTAAAAAAAAATAAATCTTTGCACTCATTTCTTTTGTTGTCATCAAGAAATATAGAGCCCAAAGTGTACAAACCATACTATCTGATTGCTGAAAAATGGAGCTGTCCATTTAGCTCCAGCACTATTAATTCTTTTCATATACTAACATACAATCAGGCTTTTAGGTCTGGAACTAGGAAACTAGCGACAGCTTAAGTTCATTCATTCTGAGTCTGCATCTACAATACTACACATTATAGAAAACTGGGAGATTTCAACCCCTGCACTCCAGCACTGTGTAACTACCATGAGACATTTCATGTACTGAGTACATTCTCCTACTTGTGGGCAGGTAACTTAACTAACAGAGCAATTAATGCTCATAAGCACTAAACTAAAAATAATGAGCCTCAATGCATAAATGTGTACTATGGCAAATAACCAGGAGAAATTCTCCTGCTACCTAATGCACTATATGTTTAAAAGTTTTGTACATTGATCTGTTTACTAGTAGTAAATACTATTTACTGTAGCCATGTTCTGATACAGAATACTGTAACATCTTTTTCTGAATATTACTAAGAAGCTTAAATTACCCATTTACCAAAGTCCAGGTTTTATGGTACAATACATATGATTTAGTTTCTCTAAAAATATTGAAGTACACGTAACTCTAAGAGATAATGATCTCTCTTCTAAACACCAATTTGCTTGTAATCACAGTTGTAGCTTATGTGTTTGAAACTCTCATTTGCACAATACTGCTCAGAGCTACCTTTTTTTTTTATTCCAGGTGGCCTACAGAAGGATTCAGCCTAGATCAACTTTTATTTCATTTAAGTAGGTATCTATATGAATTAAATTTCTACAAACATCAACCACATTCAATGATTAAACACTAGAATTCTTCTACTTTCTTTTCTAAATGCATATTTCAAATCTCTGAGTGATTTATTTGGGTAACTTCATAGGTTCTGGTCTTCAGCTCAGACACTTTAGCTTTTATTGAGCTTGTAAAGACCTTCACTGATAGTTCCTCTTGGCTTTGGAAAAAAAAAAAAAAAAAGCCAAAGCATATTTACTGCTGCAGCTCACTAGTTACAAAACACAACAGTAAATAGGTAACAGACTTTCAGGCACATTGGCGACTTACACAGCCACTGCACATGGCAGCAACTCCCTCCATTTTTCATATAAATCCTGAGTTTAGGTGAAACACTTGATTCTCCTAATCTCATCAACCCTGTACCCTGCAACTTCAAATGTATATATACAAGGTATAAAGGAATAAAATTTCACTAAGATTTTAGATCTATCTGCACTGTGGTTGTTTCCAAGAATTGTATGTCTCTATTGCATTAATATATATATAAACCCAAATAATTACTGGTCATGGAGAAGATCAAATTGCATAACTTGCACTGAAAACAGGTAACTTTCTTTATGATACTGCCTAAAGCAGTTTAGGAAAATATCTCTTACTCAAGAAATGTCACAGCAGAAACAGGCAATTTCTCCATGAAATACATTTTTCTCTTTAAAAAAGTTTCAGAGGCAAAGCATTTGGTCTCATCTGGGACAGGGATGTTACTTTTTGAATACACGAGACTAGCCATTGTAGTTTTTGAGTCTCAGAGAGCCTGAACCCTTACAAAGGCTTTGTCTCTTTCTCCTGTGGCAAGTCACCAGTTACACTGTTTTGACAGAAAAGGACTATCATGGGATGTTATTAAAAGAGACACTGAGCTTTCTCAAAATACAGTAAATTGCATTAATAATACTTGATTGTTATAGGAGTTCAATAATCCCTGTCCTTCAGTGTAACTGCAAGGTAGCTTCTCCTTAATGCATTTGAGGAGTTTGGTCCAGCCTAGTGGTAAAGGAACAAGAGAGAAGTTACCAAGTCCTTAATTTTAAATAAATAGCATTTGCAGTCCTTCAGCTACAGAAATAGAGGTGTTTTCCTCGACAAACTCAATTTTTAAGTGGAATAATGGTTCTTCGACTCATTGCATTGTATTTTTCAAACTGAAACGAAACCTGCTCTTTTCAAATTTGGATAGTGTCATTTTAATGCTTCACTTGTCTAATTTCAAACTGTTCAAGTTAAATTTTAGTATTAATAAAACCATGAACAAATAGAACAGAAATCCATCAGACCCAAGTTTTAGAGACAACTTTCATCACTGTTTCCCCCCCCCCCCAAAATATTTGAATTTATTGGATAACCACCTTTCCATCTCTAAGAAAATGGCTACTCTTTTATTACTGTGATTTAAATTAACAGGATTTGTTCAATCTTCTGAAATTTGATAATAGCTTCTTAATAAGCACAATGAAAATCTGCCTATTCGGCGTTTACTCTGATCTGGTTTTTTTCTCCTCCAAAAGCATTCATGTTATTAGATAACTTTAGATATGATGACATCATACACTAATGAGTTACCTTTAATTATTTCTGCAAGGCAGAATTATTCCAAAGAAATACCTTTGCTTCTAAAGTGCTACATGTCACCCTCATAGCCCTGATAAGGCTTTTCAATAGAGACATAAGCTTAGTGAGCTCTTGGCAAAGCAGCTGGTCCTCTGCTGTTCCCAGATGCTGGGAGTTATCTTGGGAACAGAAGTCCTACACCCGGTGCAGAAACAATAGAAAGTAGTAGAGCTTTACATGAGAAGTAGGTACACACTGCTAAGGCTGGTGGTGCTATCCAGGTGGAAGAGGTTTCTTTTAATGAGGTTTCTGCTGCCTGGCCTGAAGGAAGCTGGAGGGGATTTTCCTCAGTTGCCTGGTGGTTTTGTTGGTATACAGAAAGCAGATGTAACTTGTGGTCTTCAAGTGCCAGGAAGTAGGGCCAGCCCATAAGCATTTCCAAATGAGATCAGGTGTTGGGCTTCAAGTAAAACATTCCTGTGAGGTGGAACCAAGCTTGAGCAGGCATCTGTCTTAGCCTTTCAGGAGAGTCAAACCTTATAAAATAGCTAACAGCCAACTGTTAGTTTTCCTAGTCACATTTCTCAGCAGTCTGGTATTGCAGATGCTCTCTGGTTTCTTCCTTCAAGGATGTGTGATAACTGCAGGTAAAAGAAATGTAGTTTATTACAGAATTTGTTTATACCTATGTGTAAATTGTCTTAGCACACACAGAAAAACACAGTTTCACACAAAATAAGCAGGCTTTTCCCTGTCTCATTATCTTCATCCCTTTGAGGTAAACAATAGATAGGGTTTTAAATCCAGGGCATCACCAATTTCATTAAAAGACCCACAAAGTCTTTTCACTGTTCCAGGTGACGTTGCTAAGGCTGAATATGCTTTTTCAGTCATATATTTCTTCTTCATTCCTTCTTACTATTCCTTAAGTCTCCATCAGACTTAATTATTCTGCAGGAAAAGAGTATTTATTTTACTGAGATAGTAAAAAAATTAATCTTAACGAGCAACACACACACACACACAAAATCACCTGAAGCAGATGTTAGGGGTTTCAACTAACTTGAGGTGTTTGGGGATCATCTCTTTCAACAACCCAAAATGTATGTTCTTTCTCTCCTCTTTGGGAATATATTTTTTTTTCTTCCTTCAATCTTTGTTTTCTCTCACTTTAGAAAATGAAATATCTTTTCAGCCTTCAGTCAACCAAACCACGACGGCAAATTATTTCTGCCTGGAGTCAGCTGCTGAGATGTAACTGCTGTCCTGGCAATTCACATGCTGAGGGATTTCATGATTTTTGTGATCTCACAGCATTGATGCTCTGGATAGTTACGTTCCCAAAGCATCAGACAGTTCCTGGGTTGTATTTGAAATTAATATACATCATTAATGTTTAAGCTATTAACTTCTTTATATTCCAGGACCATCTAACAGACCAATGTGAAATCTTTTTGTCATTCCCAGTTCAGTTTTAAGCTTTCCTTCTAAATCTATTAGGCTCTATATGCTTTCTTCTTCCAGATTGTAGTGTATAATCTCACCAAATATATGTGATTTAATGAATGTTTAGTTTTACTAGTCAGTGCAAAGTGAATAAATAAAGACAATAATATGAATCTAGTACAAAAGCAGACTTAGAGCCTTCCTTTACTAGGCAAGTAAGTATTCTACATCCTTCAAATGTACACATCATGGTACTGCTAGGACTGACCTGTGCCCTGACTTCAACTTAGAAACCAAGCTCTGATCTGACGTGCAGCTCTGCAGATTCATGTTATAAAGGGGTAATTGCATTTACTGTTATTAAAAGCTAATAAAACTTGGACGTCACGAACAGCGTGAAAGCCACTAAGATGCTCAAGCCTGGACAAAGGCAGAGTAAAATTAAAAAAAAAAAGAAAAAAAATTTGAAAAGATGGGGGACAGGATTGAAAAGACACTTTCTCGCTTTTTTTTTTTTTTTTTTTTTTTTTTTTCCTGTTTCCCTCCCCGAAATAGCCCTTCGCACTGACGACACCAGCAACCAGCTCGCCTGCCGTTCACGCTGCGGAGCGACCCCAGGAGCCCCAACCCGCCACCACTTCTCATCGAACCGGGGGCCGGGCCGGCTCGGGCCACACCGCACCTGGGCCGGCCCCGTCCCCGCCTCCACCGCCACTACAAAAGCGGCCGCCGGAGTCCCCGCCGTGTCAGCTTCTGTGCTGCTGTCCCCCGCCGCGGAGTCTCCACGGGGAGCCGGAGCCTTGCCGGGCCCCCGCGCATGGCGGGGGGCGCCCCGGACATGTCCTTCTCCCCTCTGGCGGCGCCGCTCGCCTTCTGTCTCCTACTGCTGGCCGCCGCGGGAAGGTCCCTCCCCGTGAGACCGGTGAGTGCCGCGGCGGTGCTGGCGCCGTCCGCACAACTTGCACGGCCATCTGCCCCCGCCCGGCAGGTCCCCAACCCCTCGCCGGTGCCCGGCACGACGTCCCGAGATTATTCTGCTCCACTCGTCCGGAGCTGGGGCAGCGGCTGCTGTCCGCCGCGGTTTTGCGGGATGCGGACGCGGCTTCGGGTGCTCCTCCAGGACAAGTTAGAACTTAACCCGCTACTTTTTGGACGCCCGCACCGACACTTGCAGCAGAACAAGCGGCCGAGGAGCTGGTGCGCGGAGACCTTCCGCGCGTGGGCCCCCCTGCGCACCTCCCGCGCTCCCGCGGGGGTCTCGAAGGGGGACGGAAGGTCCCGGGGGGGGGCGAGTTTGAGTTTCAGGCGAATGGAGGGGAGGAAAGGAGCGGAGGCGCGGCTACTGTGAGGACATTGGCCTCGGGGTAACGCTTCTCCCCTCAGCCACAGGAAATAATACGCTCGTTTGTCATGTCAAACAAATCTTCTGCCGTGGGAAAAGCAGAGCGGGTTCGTGACGGAGGGAGCGAGCCGGAGGGGAGCGTAGCGGCTGGGGGGCGGGTGGGAAACCACTTTACTGCAATCAAGCAGGGGACGACGGGCAGGGTCTGCCAAGGTGTGCCTCGGGCGGCTCGCCTCAGCGCTGCCTCCCCGGACCGCCGGGCGAATTACTCTAATGCTTCCTCTGGCAGCGGCCGTTAGGTTTTCCTCAAATTTCGCGGGACCCGTGGGCGCGGTGGGGCTGCCAGTCCTGCCGAGCTGAGCCGTTCCGGAGGCTGGAGCAGTGGCAGGCTCGGGAGGAGGCTGCTAAGGCAGGAGCTGGATTGTGTAGCATGAACACATCGTGAGGGTGGGAAAACAAAATGTAATTTGTTGTGAGGAGCAACGAGAGGCGATGAGGAAGAGGGAGGGAAGGGGTGATAGACAGGGAAGGCTAACTGCAGTGTGGTGGGGTTGGGGCCAGAGGATGAGAGACTAGTCAGAGGGTGGAGGTGGCTCTCTGCTACTATGCAGAGAGCAAGGACAGACTCTAAGCTGAGGTGGTCAGCTGCAGAGGTGAAGGAAGGAGCAGCAAAGCTGATGATGGACCAAGTTTACTGTCTATGCAGCTTCTTTTCAGTTGCTAAAAGTTTTTGAGGTTACTGGTTTATGCTGAACAGCACAAACATGAACTGTTCAGTTCCTAACTAGGTCTGTTTGTAGGGTGGACTTAGATATTGGCTTCTGGACTTTCTTTGTAGTTTTGGTTTTCCTTGTTATGGACATCAGGCCCTTAAAAGAGTCTCAACACTATGGCCACCCTTTGACTTCAGTCTTGAATTAAAAAGAGTACTTTTATAGCCTCCTCTGATACTAGAGGGTCTTATCTGACAACTTGTCTAGAGCAGTGATTGTGCTTGTTGAATGCTAAGAAAATGTACAAAACACTCTGCTGAATCCTAAGTAAAAGCATGGGACTTCCACAGTCAGGAGAAAGCAGATTTCTGCTCTCAGTCTTTTCTCAGGTTCAGTTCAGAATAGTGTTAAAGGTAATATTAAAAGTAATCTGAAAATAGCACTGCTTTAGGCAGTGCTGGATAGTAAAATCTAGGCGGTAATAATAAGCTGCAAGGTCTTCTGGTTGAAATGGGTAATACAGGTGTGAGAGGAAGGTAAGCTGATTTGATACAGCGGTGAGGGAGAAAGTATTTTATTGGTGCTGTGACTACTAGTTCTCTTTGAACTGCCTTCTCCCACCAACCCCTCGAGTGAGAAAAGAGAGAAGAAGAGAAAGATGAGAATGTACATAGAAGGAGGAAAAATTTCTGTCCAGAGTTTTCATCTGAGGTAGTGCTGCTTACTTGCCATCTTCTTAAACACAGGGGTGACTGGAAATTGCTTAAGTGTCTAGATCTTCTACTGCATTGAGGATAGTAAAATGACCAAGAGCTAGCAGCACGTGGCTGCATTGCAGAATCTCACTAATAACAAGCTTGTGTCCTTTCCCTGCTTGGCCTTGAGCAGCAATGTCCTGCTGCTGACAGAGCTGACACACAGCTGGCCACTGTTTTTCTGCTGCCTGGTTCTGGCTGGGATTTGGATTTCAAATTCCAGTTTTCTATGTAGTACTTATGCTCAAAGGTTTGGTAAGATAATCTTGAAGAAAGTAGTTTAAATGTCAGTGAAGACAGGAACTGTGCCACAGTTCTTAACTGGGGGTTCTATTCTTCTATACCTGTTCCACAGGCTAAAACGTGAATAATACAGGCTACTGGGTGGAAGTACAAAGAGTTAATTTCAGTGAAAAGGTTACAGATCTTTTGCGCTCTTTAGCTCTTATTTCTGAAGTGCTCTTATAAGGTAATAGAAAAGTACTCACATCAATATCAACATTAATTAGAGTGTATGTTTACGTATGTGTGTATATTACTGGTGCTTTCAATTACTATTGTGTTATTCAGACTTATTTAGACATAGTTACTGGTCTCTTCTCCAAACCAATGGTCAGTATGACTTCTGAAGCCTGCAGTGGTTGCTTCTAGTTCTGCAGCATCTGCTGCTTTAACCATGGGTATCTAGGATCTGGCATTTGGCTCTGAGGGTGCTAGCTTTGAATCCTGATAAACCATGATGAAAAGATGCAGTGTGAGGAGGTGGTTTTAAATGTGTTGTTTGGTATGCTGTACCCTGCCCTTCACAGCACAGAGATCCCTGTGTGTTTGAGTGTCTCAGCACAGGGTTGCAGGACCATGCTTATTTTGATTTCTTGTCTCCTACCGTGTGCTCTAAGGGTGAGACAACTGAACTAAGGGTCCTGACTACCGCTGTCCTGTAGATTTGTGTACTTTAGCAATCCTTAAGGTGGGAAAATGGATATAGAACTTTGCTGAAAAGCAAAGTGACCTGGAAACTAGCGAGTCTGTAGAAGCAAGGATGGGGGGTTGGACTGTATCTTGATTAGCTGGGCATTCACCTGGGGGGAAAAAATATCTCTGTACTTAGGTTTGCTGGAAGTTTGGAAGTTCTGACTTAGTCTTTTTTTTTTTTTTTTTTTTTTTTTTTCCTTCATTTTCTGTCCCCAAAAGCTTGCACAGGGTTGATTTTCTTGTTGCCTGCAATATGAAAATTAAAATGTGCTAGACCAGTCTCAGCAGCATGTACTGGCAGTTGTATAGAAAGTAGTGCAGGAGAGAGTGAGCAGAGAAGGTCTGACACTGTGCCACCTTGCTGTAGTTATTATCAAAGGATACTTGGCTGAATTCTAGGTAATGGGCTTCTTTCCAAGGATTATGGACACGCTCTTAAAAACTTAACATTTGTAGCCTGCTTAAATTAATTACTATATTAGTATGGTGTAAAACTTTGAATTGTGTATTAATTTAGATGTTTGTACTATTACAGATTAAATCACTGTCCCAAATGACTAAAACATTTATGTATTCAAAAAATAATGTGGGGTGGTGTTTTGGTTGTTGCTTTTTTGTTTTGGTTGGGTGGTGGTTCTTTTTTTTTTTTTTGGTTGGTTAGGTTTTTTGTTGGTGTTTGGTTTGTCTTGTGTGGCTTTTTTTTTTTTTAACAATCCTATTTTTCTGGAAACTTTACGAAGCTGGTGACAGTGTATGTGCTATGAAGCCAGATGGTCTAATACAGCAAATCTGATTACACAAGGTAAAAAAAATATAAAAAAATATTATTTACTTGTTCTGTCATCCCAAACCTAACTGTATGGGGGAGGGGATGGGATGAATGGCAGAAACTTCGGGCTTAAGGAGCCTGGGATATCAAAACTCCAGGGGCCAAAGGAAAGGAATGTATTTCACACAGCAGAACAGTGACTTGCCCCTTGGCATTGTCTTGGTTTTGGTGTCTGGTCTGGGCAAGTTTAAGTTAGTGAAACAGTTGTCAAATCTTTCTACCTTCCCCCTGTGCTTTTATTGCATTTGCACACCAAACTAGGCAGCAGTCTGAAAGAATTTGGATGAAAGTATTTAAGGTTTAATGTAAGATGACACAACTGGATGTGAAAGGACATATTTCATGGCTGTTCCAGCAGCAAAGCTCATGTAGCTCTCTTCTATGAGAAGAAAAACTCCTAGTCTCAAAGTGACAGAAGTTATGGAGCTTTGCAAAACTAAAACTTTTGCCCTCCAAAAGTTATAGCTCTGTAGCTGCAATAAAGTTCAGTGAAACTGGGCCTGATATACAAAGCATAAACAGTTGTCTGCTGGCTGTCAAACAGATTTTTAAAGTATTGTATCATATCCTGTTGCTGTTAGCCTGTCAAACTAAATGAGCTTTAGTTTGCTGCATTGATTGAGCGCCGGTTACTTGAGAGGACAAACTAGGAGAGTTATCCCTGAAATCACAGGACCTTCACTAGTTTATAACTTGGAACAGTCCTTTAGAAAATTGATTGTTTCCTTCTACAATGCTGTAGTGAAATGAAAGCTACTATCTTTGTGTTTGGCTTCTTTCATTAGAAGGTTTTATATTTTTTTTTTTCTTTTCCTCTGTGGTAAGCCAGTGTATGTACTGCCGCCAAGGCTGTCTGCTCAGGTTTCCTTGGCACAGTGCATCTATTCTATTAGTTTGTGTCTTAACAAAAGTAAGTTTACACAACAGCAGATATGTCTTTGCTGTGGAAAAAGTTGTCTGCTCGGTAGATGAGACCTTCTGTTTAAGCCCTACAATGTTGTTTTGTTGAGGTGGAATTAAAACATCATGCAGAAGTTCCTTTAATTTAATCATGTCTTCCTAACCTAGGTACTCAAGAAAGGGGCAAGTTTAATGCTTGCAGCCAATGCTTCCCATCAAAAGAGGGATAGGGTAAACAGTATCTAGGGGTCTGTAGTTTGCCAAATGTTGGGTAGCCCCTTCAAATGTCATCATTTTATACAAAATGCAGTAAATTCGAGCTAGGTGAGTAGGTAAACATATTTTTGCTGCTGGTGTCTGAATAGTGTTCTTTGATGCCACTTTTTGTTCATTATTGGGAACTGGGATTTATAAATTTCAACACACTGACTTATGATCTGCTGCATTACAGTCATCCTTTGGTGTCAATATGGAGGAGCTTATGAAATGTGTATTGATCTTCACAGGTGGGAGAAGAATATACAGGCAGAGTTGCAACAGCAACTGTTTTTTCTAAGTTAAGTCCATCTTGTCCACTGCTGAAGAAAAGTAGCTGACTTGACTCTTACTGCCATGAATGTGGACCCTTGCAAAGGGAAGCTCCCTGCAGTTTTGTTGGGACTTCAGTAAGACTTAAAATGTTCCTGGGATACAGTGTGGCAGACTTTTGTGGAGGAGAATGTGAATGAATTTACACCAGTTAACTTCCCCTGTAGTCTTATCTTCTTAAAGAAACAAGCAACACCCACTGCCCTCTGATGTACATGAATGAATTGATACAACTGGCAAAGCACAGATATGATGACATAAAAATCTCTTTCCCAAATGCTTAAATGAAAACCTTGTGAGCAAGTCCCTGCCCCAAGTTCAAGTATGGCTTCTTAATAGTCTCATAAATACTGCAGCTATGTATTGAATAGACACAGACTTAATTTAATTGAATGAACAATTAAAAATAGTAACTGGGTAGAGGAAATTGTAGTATACACATGTGGAAAAAAATAATTCCTTCAGCTGATTATTTTACTGACTACATCTTATTGCTGTTTCACTATGATTGATTGTTAATGGATTGCCATTTTAGTGCAGTCTGGTATCGACTGCTATTTTTCTTGCAATTGATTACATTTCATTGTTATTTCACCCTCTTGCCATCTTTTTCCTAAACTGTTTTATTCTGGCTTTCCCAATTGCCATATTTTTCTGTCTTGTGCTCTTCTGTCTCTGAGCTCATCTGCATTCTCCTATTCTGTTTTTGCCTTGTCTCACATAGGCACATGCTTTGCCACTCTCCCAGTGTCACCTTTGCCTTCAGGACAATTTTTGAAACCTACGTTCTTGTCCTATATTTGATGTGTAGTTTTAGCTGTTTTTTGCTGCTGCCTTTTTCCTTCTTCTGTTGCTACTCCTATGCATTCTCTCTGTTGCATACAGGAGAAGTTCAGGAAAGTGAACCTCCCTTCTGACTGTGCCTTAGGAGTATCTAAAGAGTCAAGGTCTGTGTGGAATCACCTGCTGCAGATGTTATACTGAACTCCTTAAGTGCAGTTGAGAAGCTTGTGGCTCTTCTGGTGTCCTGCCTTCTTCACTACCTCCTGTTTCCTTAAAGGACAAGTAAGCATGAGTTAGCTTGCAGTCTAAATTATTATATTCGGGACTTATTGTCTGCTCACCCACTCGTGCCTCGTACCATTATTCAGACTGTTTTTCCTCTGCCCCCTCTGTAAAACTGCACAGCTGATCAGCTGATTTTTCTCCAATGAAGCAATTTCTAGCCAATTTGTTAGACTTAATGCCTTCAGGGCAAGCAGGAGGTGTGCATGTATGGACATATCTGCATAGGGCAATCTCTGAAATCTCGCTCTCTTTAAGACTTGCGTTTGTGACTAGGACATTTTTGTAACCCCTCTGACATTTGCAGCTCTGGTGCTGCTCAGCAGATCACTCTGAAAACTGAGCCACACTGAAAGGCCATCAGGTAAACCAAAACACTTCTGTGACCAGCCGAAGGGAAAAGCTGTAGGGAAAACTGCTGTCATATATATTCTTCTCTAAATGGGAAGAATGGTGGCCCCAGAAACTTTTGCATTGAGTACATTTCTGGTGCTCAGCAGAAGTTTGTGGACCAGTCTCCCCCTACATGAGAGCATGGTTTTGTGGCAGCAGGAGTAGCCTAGAATGTGAATTGCTCTTAGGTGTGGACAAGCCAAATGCAGACAGGAAGCTCATCTCTAGTGCTCTGTCTCTGTTCATAATTGGTATTTCTCTGGTGCTTTGAAAGGTCCATTACTTGTGTCTTATGTGTTGAAGCAAGTTGATGAATGGCAGCTGATGCCCTCACTAAGCTTTACCATGCTGTCTACAGACCTCTGATAATCAAGGGTAACATACAAAACTTCTTCCAAAGGAGTGTGGGGATTGCACATCTTAAAATCGGTCTTGGGATATTTCAGGATATGTAGCATAAATCTTTTCTTCTGAATTCTGCTAGCAACAAACTTCTATGGGTTTCTTTCCCATAGGAAACAGCTGTCTTATTCTTCCATTTGCTAATATTCCTGCTCCCTTTCTACTCTATGGATATCAACGCTGCTCATGATATTGACCAACATCTTCTGGATGCTCTATTCCTTGTTATGTTTTATTCATCTTTATGAAAAATTGTTTTTTACTCAAAGCATGTTCAAGTTTCATTGCAGCTCAACTCTTTGCAACTAAGTTTCAAAGAGTTTGTTTATAATGTGACCTGGTTGAGTGAAATTTTGCATTTGCTCATCTCTTTCATCAGTTCAATCTTTCTTGGCATCTGAAAAAAAAAGAAAGCTATTTTAAAATGAAAGTAATTGAACTGCATGAGAAAGTAAGGTGTGATGGGGTGGGGGGAATAAAGGAGGGATGGTAAGTACATGACTTCTCAGCTGTGGCAAACATAACTCAATCCTCTAAGAATCTCTTAGAGCAAATAAATCAGAGGATTAGCTTAATAAATGTCAAAATCTGCCCCCACTTTGAGACAATATGAAACCAGAAAACCCACCCTAAACCAGAACTGAACTTCCATAATATTGTAGAACATCTTTTTATTATTATTTATTTGGAGTTTGCTGTCACTGTGTAGGTCATTAGGAAGATAGTAGGTGAGAGGGTATGATATGTCCCTGCAATTGCAAACATCTCTCATCACCAAATCTTTTGGTTTTTTTCAAGATAATGTAATTGACTTTTAATGGAGAGAAGAAAGGATCTGTGCTCTGTTAGATGGGGACACTCTATTTTTAAGTTAGTTAGAGGCCACATAGGCACAAAGCATATGAGAAAGTATCTGATGCGGGTGTTAACCACATCCACCAAGGCTCCTGCTAAAGACTGTATTCTATTCTGCAGTTCATCTCTAAAGCCCAGATCTGGGGGGAGGTGTTGGAGACATTAGACTAGCTTTGTCAACGTTTTGTAGTGTGGAAGATAAATCATAAGCATAGCATGCTGTATCTGCCAGGCAGAATTTTTTTCTCCCTCCTGTAAAGGAGACTAGCTCAAAAGTATTGCCAGTGAAGTGATGGCAGAAACCTTGCTCCCTTGGGAAAGTGTTTCTGGTCTTGTTTTCTGCTTCTGCAGGTGCCTGATAGAAATACTTAAGTATGGAGTTAATGTAACTACAAAACTGTGATGTGAAAAAGTAGAAATTATTGACTTTCAAACCTTATGGGAAAGACTGACATGCCTGATACCCACAGGCTTCTATCATAAGATTAATCTCCTGACATGCACAGACTCCTGGCAATGCAGTAGCCTCTTCATAGATTTGTCTTCAAGATGGAAATTGATAACTTTGTTTGCTCCTCTGACATATCTAGAGTGCTGTACAGAAGCTACTGAAGTATTACTGTAAGACTTTTGACATACAGAAAGGGTTGGGTATACAGAAGCATTGGCAAGCATCAAGTGTCTTACTTCATGCTGAATTGGAGGGGGAGAACCAGGGAATTTTTAAAAGACTTGGTTTATAAGTTACAGAATGCTCTATTCAAGTTACTGCTTTATGAAATGAATTAATTTATTCATCCTTACTTGATCTTTGTGTTGTTCAGACTGGGATAGAGCGAGCCCCTTGGGAGCTAGAATAGGGTGGCAGGTCCAAGGTACTTGTCTGGTTTAGGAACGTCAAAAGATTGTTGCCTTTATAGCTGTCTGTGACTCATCTACAGACTGATCATTTTGATGGGGAGTTTTGTACACAGAAATCCAAATTCTGCACCTTTTGGATGGTGTAAGAATTTAGGCAATAGCACTTAAATTTTTCATTCTGTTTCAGTAGGTGAAATTGACCAGGAAGCATGAAGTTTGAAGGGAACACCAACATCTAGAAAGGTAACAGTCATATGCTGTAATATCACTAGAGGTGCTACTGCTGTTGTGGAAAGAGCCAGACCCTGGAAGTAAACCTACACTTCCACATCAGTCACCTTTAGTAGTGTTGTGGAGCTATGCATGGGTTACCACTAAGAGACAGCCCTGTATCACTGGATCAATGATACACAGTTAGGTCATTCCCTGTATTTCTCCTTCTGTCCTATTCCTCCAAAATAAAAATATTCTTCTGTCCAAAGCTAGTTATACGGAACTAATGAAGCTTTTGGGTTTTATCCCTTGATATGGGAAAATTAAAAGTATAGTATTTGAGCTTAATTATTTGAAAAGGCTGTTGGTCTTTTCTTTTGTCAGGTGCTGTGGTGTCCTCTAATCTTTTGCCCTTTTCATTCCTGTTTCTTAATAAAGACAAATTAATAAAGTACCATTTGAAATACATCACTCTGAGTAACAAAAAGATCCCATTCCTTTTTAACTCGGTGACACTACAAGCAGAGTACACTCTGGAAAAAGACCGGCAGCTATTATATGCTGTTTACAGTGACACTTCATAATTTATTTGATGTGCAATTTATAACTAAGATGTACAAATAAATTAAAATGTACTACAAATATCGAACTTCTTTCAAAATCCTTAATATGTATGACTTCTCTAAATGAAATATGAAATGTCACAGAGATGGTACAGAAGACATTCGGGTATAAAGGTGATCAGAAACATCCTGTTCAAAGAGTATTTCAGAAAACTAAGTGTTTTAGTGTTGTGATAGATGTGCTTTAAGTGTAGATCTCAGCACTCTGATTTAACTAAAAGTCAACATGGGAAATGACAAAAAACTGCATTCAGTCTCATTCAGCTTAGCTCCCTATGGACATCCAAGTGGCAGCTATTGTTAGTTAAAGAATAAACAGAAGATATGTGTAGAATAATTCGGTACCCTCTGAATCTGTTCATTGCTCTTTGGGGATTAAGACACCTGATGATAATGAATGAGGCTATTAGAGCTTTCTAGAATAAAACTGATTCTATTACTAATGAGATGTAAGGATAAAGGAATGTTAGCTTTATAGTTTGAACTCTTAACAGACTTACAATGGTAGAGACACTTGTAAATTGCAGGAAACAAAACTGAAATTTGAAACTGTCTCTTGTGGTGTTGTTTTTTTTTTGTTTTTGTTTTTAATTTATTTTTATGTCTAAGCTGCATTAGTGTCTCAGGGCTGGAATCACAGAATGGCTGAACTTGGAAGGAACCTTTAGAGGTCATCTGTTTCAGCCTTGCTAGTCAAACAGGGGCCATGTCGAGGTGGCCTTGCGATGAGGAAAAAAAAAAAGAAAAAAAAAAATTTTTGCAGAAGACTTTCACAACTTTTGCTTGGTTTTGGCAAAAGGTTGTCACAGGCTTTCCAAATGTGAACAGCAATCTCTTGTTTGGACTTTTATGTTGATCTTCTAGGATGATCTTTCTTTTCCTAGAAGGAAGATAAGAGAGGGTTTTCATTTGTTGTTGTTGGTTTTTTCTGGTGGGTTTGGTGGTTGTTGTTGTTTTTTTTTGTTTGTTTGTTTTGTGTGGGTGTTTTTTTTTTTGTTTGTTTGTTTTTTTTTTTTTTGTGGGGGTGGTGTGTTGCAGAGAAACCCTTTCAAAACCTGTGGGGCATACAATGATATCATTCCAACAGAAAACTAATTTCTGTGTGGGGATGGGTGGGGAGTATGTGCTTTCAGCTACAAAAAGTAGTTGGTGTCTGCTTTGGTGACAAGGCTATAACTTCTGTACACAGGAAAGGAAAGAGGAGAAGTAACAAACTGTCCATGTTGTTGCTATAATAGTTTTGGTTAGTCTGAGCAATCAAGGGAGATGTGCCGTCCAAGATAGTGGTTGTTGGTGGCAAGGAGTCTGGCTAAACTGAATCTTGTGGCTCATTTGCAAGCTCCTTTTCTTTGTTAGTGTTTTCTTCTTATATAGTGCCTGTGCTTGCAGCTAAAGTCTTCCTTCTAGGAATAGGGAATGGAATAGTCAGCTGAGAAGGAGGAGGTGGTTCAAGATTTGTTAAATATTTCTCTGTGGTCCCTGTGCAAGTCTGGTGGAATGTTTTGTGGCTGATAGATGACAAGAAATATCCATGTTTGGGCTTGGGGGTGTGCTTATTTTTTTTCCTTGATTATTTTACACGGGAAGATTTAAAGTTGCAAACTTCTAATAGCTTGCTCTCCTCATTTTAGAGTGATTGAGTAAAGTGATTAACATTCCTGTGGGCATATATATTTAATTACTAAATAGAGAAATGGGTTACAGTGTTATCTTACATTTTGCATGGAAAGTAGAAGTGATTGTCATTCTCACTATTCATAACAAGGTAGGATGACCATGTGGTGTTATAATCCATTCGGTAACATGACCCCTTCCAAGTATCTGCTTTGCTGAAGGAGTGGTGTTGATGAGCTTTCTTCTGAATGCACTTACTCTGTGAAGTCTGTGTCCTTGGATGCTGGTATGACCGGTGCCTTGCAAATGTCTGTAATAGCTACAGAAAGCAGTAGAGTACAAATATTTTTATATTGAGTTGGGGTTGAAGAGCTATGTTTTTCAAAAAATGTTCTTGGTTCCTGTATAATTAATTGTAGGGGGAAGAGGGGTTACAGCTGCATGATAGACATCTTAATCAATGAGACTTTGTACTATTATACAGTATAACCTTTAGAGCCAAGCACTTAATAACAAAGAAAGCTGTCAGTTGGTGCTACACATACTACTTAGGGAGATGAAATGCTGTAATATTGAGAGAACAAAACTAATGTAAACATCCTTTATAGTTCATGAGATTAACTTTCTACTTGCTCAAACTTTCAATAATTAGTTTCCTTCATGTCTGTCCCTTGTATTGCTCTTTTGCTTGTAGAGTTGTTCTCTGATTCAGTAGCTTGGTTTACAGCCTGGCTTTAATCTTTGCTGTGTGCTGTCCCTTGTTGGCTTTGAAAATACCCTACAGTTTTTATTGAACAGAAAGACTTACAGTCCTCTTTAATCTTGGCTTTGCCAGTCTTGCCAGAGCTGCTTGGCATAATGCTTAAATAAAGCTTTACAGAAAATTCATATGTTCTAATAATTCATGAATATGTCTGTACCTCAGAGAAGGGGAGGGAGAAAGGGCCTGTGTACTGGCTGATCAAGAGAAACTAGATTTCCAGTTAGTGTGCTAGAAAGAACCTGCATAAAAATCCTGAATTCCTAATACTTGTCCCCAAATTACGTCTGAGGTTATTATCTTTATGGTGATGATACTTTACAGCCTCGGGAGTGTTTTGGTTTGTCTTTAATTTATAGCTGTTCCTATTCTTCTCTCTTTCCCCTATTTTTGTCATGCTGGAAATATTTGGAGCAAAATCAAGCTCTGGAAATAAACAGATTTATTACACTGTTCAAAGTGTCCATATCCTGTTCAATGGACAGCTGGGATCAGCACAGAAGAGAAGTATTTCTTGAAAGGCAGCAGACTATGTCACTGAGAAATAAGAAGATAATTTCATAGCAAATTTGTAGCAAGCCTGGAACACTGTCGAGTGTGGGATGACAGGCAGCCGACATGGAAGTAATCAACTTCCAGTATCATTGTGAGCTAACTACTTTGTGTTTATTTTGCAGTGTTAGTCTTTATATTTAGTGTTATGATCCAAACTGGAAAAGAAACTATTTGAAAAGTTGGGAACGGAAAGTGTCAGCCTACTTTGGTCTTGACTAAATCACTTTCTCTTTAGCCTTCTTGTCCCTCTCATCTGTCTTTTTTTTCTCCACCCCGGCGCCTTCTTAAGTTTTTGACTATTTCTGGTCCAAGTAATCTGACAAGAGAAATGTTCTGCGGGTTAGTGTCCTTTCCATTAAAAGTTTTGGTAGAAATAAAGCAGACAATCTGGCCAGTCTGCTGTGTGTTTGTCTGGTTGCCCAAGCTGCTTCTCTAGTGGGTTCCTCCAGAGAGCGTGTTACAGCTCTGGCCAGAGTTGTCTTCCTGTCCTCCATATAGTGAGTTACTGCCTTTTTCGGTTGTGTTGTTTCTTTCCTTGCATTCCATAAAACGGACGCTTCTGAACAACTCCATTTAAGACTGAAGACTTGCTTGTAAAGTCATCAGCCTAGTGAGATCCTGTACTCAACTGGAGTCTTAACTAAGTTGTATTGATGAGCATTGATGTTTGTTTTGGTTTTGAAAAGATAATAAATATGGCCTTTTTCTTTTATCTTTTTTTTTTTTTAACACTGTAGCTAAATGAACCTGGGAGATGGGAGATGTAAAGGATGAAACTTTTTAAGAGTCATGAATTCATTATAATTGGAAACTGTTATGTAAAGGATGTTGAGAGAGGTTTGCATGCACAGAGATTTATTGGCGGTGTCTCAATAAATCTTGGTTGCCATAAAGCAGAAGGATGCATCTTACAGTGACCTAAACAGACGCAATTCCTGCAGGTTCTTGGAGCACAAAGTTTCTCATTTACTTGACATTTCTAGCCTGATTTTTGCTATGGGCATTAAGAATACAATCAAAGCTGACTTTCTGCTTAGTGTTTTTAGTTCTACATGGGTAATAAGAATGTTTGGCTCATGAAGTACAAATCTTAGTTGCAGTATATTCTATGGTGTCTATTGTACCACATGTCAATCTTAAAGGTCTATCTGATCTACTGACAAGTCTTTTACAGAGCTAAAAATTTATTAATTTTATTACTTAGTGATGAAAATTATATTTATTTTGTTGATTGTTTGGGTTGTTTTTGTGTGTGGGTTTGTTGTTGTTTGTTTGTTTGGGTGTTTTGTGATGGTTCTTTCTTGTGTGTGGTTTTTGGTTTTGCTTTTTTGTTTGGGTTTTTGTTTGGGTTTTTTGTTTGTTTGTGGTTTTTTATTTTCTTTTCTTGTTTGTTTTTGTTTGTTTGTTTGTTTTTTTCTTCCAGCCTGTTGTCAGCTGGATGTGACAAAGTAATAAGACATGGAGAAAGAAACTGTGTTGGGAAGTTTCTTTCAGAAGATGCTCTTCTAAAAAAAGTGCAAGAACACCTCAAACAACTTCGGAGATACTGGTCTTTTGCTGAGATTTGCTTCATTTCCATAACAAAGTAAAAATGAATTTAAATGTTATATGTATGTGTAAGAGAGGAGGATAAGACAACTGAGAAATATGGACAGAATCTGATAATTGAAGTTGAAAAGTGAATGGAAGCTGTTAAATGGATTCATAGTATGGAATCATTAAGTTCTTGTGCTTTAAGTCTTGTCTTCCTAGACTCCATATAGACTCATTAAGAGGGAGAGGAAGAAGGCAGGAAAGAAAAAAACACAAGGGATATGTGATGCTGTATTCTCTGGGTGCTTTGGAAGAGTGTAAGAGGGGTGTGCGTTTGCATGTGTGTGTATGGATGGTGCAATGTTTGAGCAGAACTTTCACATTGAATGGTTAATTTACCTATTTAAATTAAACATTTAAACTTAAACATTGCAGTGAACTTTCTGTCCTTGAAATCTATGCTGCTAAAGAGAGAGCCTCTCTTCTGAGGTGGAAAAGGGACTATTGTCTGTAGTGTATCTGCATGATATTTTGCTAGCTGTGAAGAACAGACTTATTTTTGGGGTAAGGCAGTCAGGCATGGAAGTTTTCACCTCTCTTCAGAAGTAAATGTGATCTACAGCCCTGATACTGCAGCATTTCCATCTATAGGTTTTGGCTTGTTTACCCAATTCATTCCTCCTTCTAATTGGAAAAGTAGAAAGAAATGTAAGCTACTACCTGCAGCTGCAAAGCTGAAAGAAGAAAAATGACATGAAAGAAAGGAATCATGTAAAAGTACAAGTATTTTTAACTTTGAGGTGCTCAAGATGCTGGTAGTGTCCCCGGTAATGCCACCTGTGTACTTGTCTTCTGTACAAACTTAAACCAGTCTTGTAAGAAATGCAAGTAGGGGCTAAAATAACTTCAGTAGTGATGCATAATAAAAAGGTAAGGAAGCTGATGACAAGAAGTACAAATTGATGTTGTAAAAATATGCTAATGAAGGTTAAAGTGTCTGAAAAATCTGTGGGACAACTGGCTCCTTTGTCAGAAACCAACTCAGTCTTAACAGTAGTGAGATGGAGGAGTCCAGCCTCTCCTCCACAGCTGAGTATTGGCATGGTACCATATGGATGGCAATACTATGAAAAATTCAATTTGTGGTTACTTTCACTAGTAACTATTAGCTGTTTAATCTGATACTCATACAACAGGGTTGTGAAAAGGCTGAATAATGATCCAATGTCACAGATCGTAACTAATCTGTTATCTAAGGAAAAATGAATTGGGTGTATTTTAATTACATCAGTCCCATTAATTAAACTTATTGTGACATACTTCATGTTTTGCATGTTACCTCCTTTTAAGGAAACATAGTTGCGTGGTTAATTCAATTCAGACCAGAAATAAGTACAGAATTCCATACTGAAGGTATTCAACCACAGTAGCTGCTTGCCTAAGGATGTAGTGGGTTCTGGCACTTGGAGTTTTCGAGTCAAGGTTAGATGTGTGTCTTGAATGGTATTTTCTGGTTAAGCTAACACATGTGAGATAGCATGGGATGCAGCAATTAATGTGTGGCTCTAGAACATGCTATGCAGGAAATAGATGAGGTGATCATCTTGGGTCATTCTGGCCCCAAGGTCACCGTAGTTGTTCTGTAGGATTCTTAATGCCAAAGGTGAAAAAACATGAGTCATCTGCTAATGAGCATAGATGAAGAGACTTTAAGGGCTATTTCTCCAAAATCTGAAGTCCTTGAGTCTTTTTGCTTCTTTGTGAGTAATAAACATTTGACTCCTAGTTTAAAACTTTTAAATAAGTAGTGGGCTTCATCTTAGGGTCCTCTTCTAAGATGGTGAGTAATTAAGATTATTCTTATTCCTCACTGTGAGCTGTACTGCTTTTGTTGCTTCACAGCAACTCTTATCCTCTTGAATATTGTGCCTGTTTAATTTTACCCTGGAGAGTTCTCCTGTCTGGCTCACAGTGTGATGGTACAAGTGATATAAAGAGAAATGGGGAGTGAGGTGTAGGGGAGGAAAGCACCTTTCAGAGAAACCACTTCTTTCAACAGCAGTGCTGGTTTATGCTGATTTAAAGGGTGATAGTTTTGCTGTAAGATGACTCTGTGCTCCAGAAGTACATCTTAATGATGAACTGAAATGCAAAACATAAAAATTCTTTGCAGAGCAAGTTACTTGGGAGCAAACTTTTCCTCAGAAAAGACATCATGTCAAATAAAGCCACTGCTATTTAAGTTCCTTTTTTTTTTTTTTTTTCCTCTCTAAACTATTCTGTGAATCTATTCTGTTCCTGCAAGTGCTGCTTGATTTAAGGTTAATGTCAGATGGGAAATATGTGGCTATGAAACTACTAACATGGAACTAATGGAACGATTTTAATTCTTTTAAGTGACCTATCCATTTTCATCTTTATTACTGAATGGTCACTGCTTTCCTCAGTGCTTTGAAAATTGAAGTGGGGGGAGGGAAGCTTTGTGCACAGCTTAAAATACTCATTTTGACAAAGGTTAGAGACTTGACTGGAGGGGCAGCTTGCTCTTCTGTGTTTTCATTTGTCCAGGCTGGACAGCTATCTTGAGAAGCAGTCTGCATGTTGTTCTTCACCTGGCTTATGGAGTTGTTTCACCTTGCTCTTGGGCTTTATGTGATCTCTGGTTTCTGAAAACCAGAGTGCTTGCTGCCTGAACAGCAGTCTTCCTCCATTTCCTATATTTCCCCTTTATTTTGAAGGCCTTCCCAAGGAAGGGTGGGGAAAATATGTAAGTCTGATCAGCTTTTGCATCAAAAAAATCTCAGTTCACTTCTGCAGCCACAAACCTCTTTAGCTCCATGTACCTATATAAGAGTATGGAAAGGAAAGAAGGGCTGAGGGGAAGACAGGCTGAATTTTGTGGAAAGTTATGCCTGTCTTTGAAACTTGTTGCCACAGCCCTGTCCACCTGCAGGGCTGAAGGCTGTGATATCTGCCAGAAGTAAAAAAATAAGATCCGGATGTGGGGCTGGGGAGGACTCTGAATGAAGAAAATCTACCACTTTCCCACATATTGGGAAAATGATGTTGTGAAGCTCCACATGATGATCAAAGCCTGCTAGAAGTGGCCTAAAGAAGGGGTAGGGATAAACTTCTGATAAGATAGAGGTTTTGTCACGCGTCCGAGTTCCTCTCTGGTGCTGCTGTTGGGAGGTGGAAGCATGGTAGAATGTGGAATTGCCTTGCAGAGCTGTGTATTAGTATCTGAATATTATATGTGCAAGGTTAATGCAAGAGGATGTAGAGGAATAGGGGGAACAGTGAGCTGATGTATGCATGATGCTAAAATGGGTTGCAGGCTACATAGTCACTTTTTCTTACCCAATCCAAATACTTGGAGAGGGAATAGGGATAACTGCTGTTTTGTTTGAGACACTTTTGGTGTAGAATGTCTGTTAAACTGGCCTGGTATTGACTACTGAAAGAAATTTGGAGGATTTTTTTAAATTAAAATTCTTAAACTAAAAAAATCCTCTGAGCTCAAGAAAGGCAGTACTGAAGCAAGATCTCAGGATTAAACATACAGAAGGATTTTTAGTTTTATTTACTTCTGTGTCACCTACACATGCAGCTGTCATGGTACTAACTTTAGAGAACCGATATTATTGTCATGTCCTTGGGGAATTATTTGAAGACAGAACTCCCAGAGTCTATTTGTCTCTTGGTCACCCATTCTCTTGTTCTAACACTTGGCATCTATCCTGGTTTGAGTTGGAACAGAACTAATTCTGTTCAGTGACTTTTACTTATTTTTTTTTAATTTTTTTTTACTTTTAAGCTAAATCTTCTCTAACTGCACTTTCTGAAGTCAACAGCATATTTTAGCAGACAGTATCAGCTTCTACAGTGATAATGCTTGATGTTTAGAGCGACTGCCAAGGATTGGTGTGTGCAGAAAGGCTGTTGCTTATCCTTGCTCCTGTGCAGAACAAGGTCACTGCTAAATTTTGTGTATCCTGTTGGGGGTGCAGAAAGTAAAAGACTGCACCTGTGGGGAGGAGCGGACAGGACAGGTGACCCTAAACTGACCAACAGGGCATTCCTTCCCATATAACTCACATTCAGTATATAGCTGAGGGATCATGAAGGTCAAGCTCTCTTCCTCTAAGGCCAGCATTTGAGGTGGACTCTGTTCTGCCTTCAATCCCAATCCATGTAGTCCAGAGTTCAGCTCCTGAATCTGATTCCCATGCACTGCTGGGTCCAGTCTGGGACTTTCCCAGTGCCTCTTTGACAGTGTCAGTAGTTGCTGTTGGGGAGATGGGTTCAATATTGATTTGTATATATTCCATTTTATTATTATTAAAACTGAGTATTATTTTTAGTGTTCTTTTCTAATCCATAGGTCTCCCTTCCTTTGGGAAGGAAGATAGGTTAACAGAGAGCATCTGTTACAGGTCTAGTGGACAGACCTGACCTTAAACCTTGACATCATCTCTCACAGTGTTTAGGTTTTTTCTTCTTTGCTTCCAAAATGAGAAAACTACAGATTTTTCTTCATTGAAAGAGATTTGTGGTAGATTAATTCAGATTTGAGGAAAAGCCTGGTCTGATTCCTGTAGTCAGTGTTGTTCATAAGTTGCTTTGCAATCCTAGAGTAAATCTGTGATTTGACTTGGTTTGCATGTGTTTGCATAGTCTGCTTCCCTGGCTGAGAGGGACTGCAGGGAAACTGGGAAATTAGTCTATTCTGTATAAATTCAACAGGTACTTTTACTTGTGTGAAGGGGGAGGAGGAGAGGATGTTATTGACCTTCCTAACCATTTGAGTCAAAGGTGGTACTATTTCATCTTAACAATGTTATGCTATATTAAAGATACCAAAAAACACCTCCCCCCCCCAAAAAAAAAAAACAAACCAAAAAAACCCACAAAACCAAACACACACACACACACACAAAAAAAAAGCCCACAAAATGAAAAGAGAAAAAGCTAATGCCAGTTAATGTATTAATGAAAGCTTATAGTTTTAATGGCTTTCACTCCTGTGTCCTGCAACTAGATGAACTCTGATTGCAATTTTAAATATTGTAGAAGGTGGTGATGACTCTCCTCAGAATGAGAAAGCAGAATATTTAGGTTTCAGGTTGGAGCTGTTTTATGTTTTGCTTTCAAGGAAGCTGAACTGGCTTCTGCAAAGAAAAGCAAATGTAAAACTGTGCAGAACTGAATGCAAATACTGCAACGCACTCAGATCTGCTGTTGACTCTTGTTTGTAACATTACGTCTGAAGAAAGGTGACTGTACAGCCTTAGCTACCAAGACCTCACAAATACAGCAGGCTGTTGTCAAGTTAAGATGATGCTTTAAATTGCCTCTCTGCTTAGAGGCTTTCAGGACCACAGCTTAAGGAAAAAAAAAAAAAAAAGAGGCAGCTCTCTATAGGGTAGTTAATTCTAAGTTCTAATTTAAAATAAGGTTGAAGGAAAAGGACATAGGAGGTGGGATGAAGGCAGGAATACAAGTACCATGTTTGGGTGGTCTCTGGAAGTGGTAACGTCATCTGACTCCCTCTGCATGGAAACACAGTTCTGAGGTTGCTGCTGAAATAGTGTGGTGCCACAGTTGCTTTTTTCTAGCTTGTGCTCTCTTGATTTTGATGTACAGGGACTAAAAGGTCTTCTCAGGATTTGAATAAAATAATCCTGTGTGGGCTTAAGGCCAGGTGTATAGATTTGGTCCTTGTCTGTCAACCTCTGTTAATTCTTTCATATGATCAGAGTGCAGATCCTGGGTAGCATCTCAGTACACTTTTTTTTAATTTGTCTTGATTACTCATTTATTTATTTATTCTCACTTTAATGTTTCTCCACATTGACCTGAGTTAAGACTGTAGCATTTATGCAACATTGATTCTGTCTTGTTTTTGACAAATCAAGCTCTTGGAGTGTAGCACTTGGTAGCTGTGTGGGTTGAATGCTGAGAAGATTATATACAGGCTGTAAAACACCACACTGCATCCAACCATGTAAATGTGAACTCTACTGTATATGATACAATACTTCAAGGATATTATTGTAGAGCTTCTTGTCCTATCATGGTGTTATGCAAAGGTGTACCCCTGCATTGCCTTCTATTTAACATTTGGAAAAGAGTTGATGTCTGGAGAATGAACTTCACTGGCAGAACTCTTGTATGCTCTGTTCTCATATGTCTCGTAACTATTGATGAAAACACTAGCAAATTGTGAAGGCACTACGTACAACTGCCTTGGCACAGGGATGGGTAGGTGGGAAAGAGCAATATGGTGGATAATGGGACAGTGGACCTTGAGCTACTGTGACAATGAGCTGCTGAGGGAGTTAATTTGCATTAGTTAAAACCAAAATGAACTACTGCCCTCAACTAGAACTGCAAAAGTCATACAGATTTGATTGCACTCTTTGCTAGCAATCTCTAAACAACAGTAGATGCAGAATCTGTGAAATTACATACTGGAGGTTTTTTGTTTTGTGTGTTGTGGTGCTTTTTAAATCACTTTGTGGTGATTGTTTTTCTATCAAATCCTTCGTTTGTTTGTTGGGGCTTTTTTTGTGTGTGTGTGTTCTTGTTTTTTTTCAAGTGGAGAACTAAGTTTGTTTAAAACTAAAGCCATGTAAATTGGAAAGTATTCAGTGAGAGACATGTCTGTGAAGGTTAATATGTCTGTTTTATTTGTGGTTTTCTTTTTTTGTTGTTGTTGTTATGGGTTGTTGGTTGGTTGGGTTTGTTCATTTGATTGTTTTTGTTATTTAACTTATTGCAGGGATTGTGGTGATGGCATGACAAACTAGTGACCAGGTTTACATTGCTATAGGATTCATGATCCTGGGAAAGATAGTTAACTCTTCTACACCTTGCTTTCTGATCCAGTACCATGGTTCTTTAAGAAGACTGACTGTTAAATAGTCATTTGAAAATCTAGGGGGGAAGTTAAGTCCCTTGGGACACTTCAGTATGAAAGGTGAAAAGGTTTAGATTTCTTCTTGCCTAGTTAAAATACAGCTTATTTACAGTGAAGTGGTGTTCACTCAGTCCTTGAGGTTGTGATGAAGGTTACTTTTAGGTTGTTTTTTCTTGTTTGTTTGGGGGTTTAATGAATTTTTTTTTTTTTTTTTTTTTTTTTTTTTTTTTTTTTGTGCTTGGAAACTCGAATGTTGCAATTCCTTGGCTCTGGGGGACTGCAGGCTTTGTCTGTCTGCTCAGCCTGTAGAGAATGGTCTTGGAATGGACCATTGCTGACAGTTACAGAGAAACCAGGCAGTTATAAGCTTAAGAAACAGATCCCTTCAAATGTGCTTGGTTCAGTATGTCATAAAGAACCAGCTTAACTAATTGCATTTTAAACCACAGCAAGAGGAGCCAAAAGTCCAGCTTTGACAGATGTTCTTTGCTTTGTTTTGCTTCAGCAGCTCCGAGACCTTCAGGATGAGTCAATTGCCCAAATGTAGTCATGTAGTGCTGTTCAGAACTGCCTACAGCATTCAAGACCCTGTACGGGGCTAACAAATACAATATAGGGCGCAAGGGAAGCCTGTGCCTCTCTGTAGCCGCAGCGGGAGAGAAAGCAAGGCACTTGTGCATGTTGAGAGGAAGAGTAGGTGCCTGTGATCAGGCATCTGAGTTCCACCCTAAATGTCCTCTACTTTTTCAGCCCTATGTATGTTTCACTGTCCCTGTACTCTATTGTGCTAGTACATGATAGTGGTGTCTGTCAGTACCAGTCCCAGTCTGTACTGTTAAATATCATTATCAATGACTTAGCGGGAGTCAGCAAGTTTGTGGGTGACACTAAGCCAAGTGGTGTAAGCTGATTCACTTGAGGAATGGGATGCCACTCATGGGGACCTTGACAGTCTTGAGAAGCGGGCCTGTAAACTGCATTAGGTTCAACGAGACAAAGTGCATGGTCCTATGCTGGTCAATATCAGTACAGACTGGGTGATGAATGGATGAAAGCAGTCTGGCAGAGAAGGACTTGGGAAAGAAGAATTGGATATGAGATGTCAATGTGCGCTCACAGCCCAGAGCGCCAACTGTATCCTGGGCTGCATCAATAGAAGTGTGGCCAGCAGGTAGAGGGAAGTGATTCTGCTGCTCTGTTCTGCTCTTGTGAGACTTTATCTGGAATACTGTGTCCTGTTCTGGGCCCCACAGTACAAGCAAGACTGTTGGAGTGGGTTCAGGGGAGGGCCAGAAAAATGATTAGAAGTCTAGAACGCGTCTCCTATGAAGAAAGGCTGAGAGTGTTCCAGCCAGCCTGGATGAGAGGCTTCAGAGAAACCTTATTGTGGCCTTTCAGTACTTTGAGGGGGCTTATAAGAAAGTTGGAAAGAGTCTTTTTACAAGGGCTTGTAGTGTGATGGGGCAAGAGGTAATGGTTTTAAACTAAAAGAGGGTGGAATTACATTAGATAAAAGGAAGAAATAATTTAGTATGAGGGTGGTGAGACACTGGAACAGGTTGCCTGGAGAAGTTGTGTGTGCCCCATCCACAGAAATGTTCACAGTCAGAATGGATGGGGCTTTGAGCAACCTGATCTAGTGGGAGGTGTCCCTGCCCATGGTAGTGGGATTAGAATTAGATGATCTTTAAAGGTCACTTCCAACCCAAACCATTCTGTGATTCTTTGTTATAACATTTTTAATGAAATGATGAATTCCTCTTCTGGTAGAATAGGCTGCATTTTATTTATAAATCTGTGAGTGTAGATCTGAAGTGCTCTTCAGATCTTCAGCTTTGTAGCTTCCCATGCTCCTCCAACACTACTCAACTTTGCCTGTATTCTGTTGTTTTGCTTTCTCTGTTGTCTAACTACATCAATAAAGGTCCTCTTCTAAAGAGCACTTCACAAAGTGTGTCTAGATTTGCAATGCACAGTAAAATCTTGTACAGGATAATTTAATTCTCATGAGTGCTGGCACACTGTCTCCCACTAAAATTGTAGAATTGCTTTCTGCTCTCCAAGAGTTTGGGAGTTATAGTTGCTCTTTAATTGTGCCTCTCCCCCTCGCCCCCCCCCCC
>JANHGN010005090.1:142535-162599 GCA_024605025.1 Megaceryle maxima | reverse complement strand
GAATAGTTACACTAATAAATTTAGTTCAATACTTCTAGAAGGAACTAGTTCTTCAAGGGATGCAAAATCATGACTGCCACTAGGGCAGGATGATTGGACTAAACAGAGTTTCATTCTCTTTTCTTGGCAGGATGTGTGCTGATGGCTATAATTTGTAATTCTGGAGCCAAATCAAGGCAACTCATCATGATACAGCTGCTGAGTTTTGAATATGCATGGAGTGAGCACGTGTGTTTTCCTGAAAGCCTTTCCTAGAAATAAAATGTATTGCAAAGATTTATACAGTTATTGTGTCATCTTCTGACATGGCTGATGAAAATCAAGGCATATCCCCATGCAGGAATTTTGTCTGGGGATATGTATTGGCAGAAAGGAAGAGAAAATGCTGAAAATAAAAATTTCATGATGGATTATTAAGCAATATTTGGCAGATAATTTCCAGTCCCAAAAGTATTTCTTTTTAAAATGGCTTGCAAATAGTTCTGCTTTTTTTCCCTATTGACTAATGGCATTCTGTATATAAAAGTAATAATATAAATAGTAGAAGACTGAAAAATTCTTGAATCTTCTCATGTGAACCCACAATGCAAGCATTCAAGTATTAGAGAATCACAGAATCACAGAATGGTAGGGGTTGGAAGAAACCTCGAAAGATCATCTAGTCCAACCCCCCTGCCACAGCAGGATCACCTAGAGTAGGTCATACAGGAATGTGTCCAGGCAGGTTTTGAAAGTCTCCAGAGTAACATACTCCACAACCTCTCTGGCCAACCTGTTCCAGTGCTCCATCACCATACATTTTGTAGGATTTTTGTTGTTTTTTCTTTCATTATTTATGGTGGTAGGAGCAATGAAGTGTCTTAGACAACAGCCAATAGACTTTACTATGTTAAGCCTATTATCACCTGCAGATTGCCTTTTCTCCACTGTGAGTAAGCCCTGCTAAACATCATCTGTGTGTTATCTTACCAGAATTTAGGAATAGTAATCAGACCTAGCTATGTGTTTTCAGACAGAATAATTTTATATTTTAAAAATGCAGAACCAGAAAACAATGTGAAGACAACTTTTTCCAAAAATGTAACATTTTCCAGAGGAAAGAAATCACAGCTTTTACAGAAGTCCAGTTGTAATGTCCTGGAGGAGTAATGCTCTGTGGCGATAGAGGAGGACTTTATACCTGCTGAATACATAATCTTCTGTGAGGTAATATTTTCCCATGAAGTCTGCATTGTGACTTTCTGAGCCACAGTACCCTTTTTTATAGTGCACTTGGAAATGGACCTTGGCTTTTATAGAAGACACTTCTGAGATGGTAGTCCAACACCACATGACCAGGGCAAGCAAAGACAGTGTAAGCACCACTCAACTTTGCAAGACACCGAAAGGGGAAAAGAGACAAGCTAAAGGATTTTAGCAGTCCACAGAAAATAGGGAATTTGGGAATACTATTGAATCTCCCTCTCCTCCATGTAGTGTTAAGTGGGTTACAGTCCCTGCAGTGTAACACACTTCTGTGGCTATTGCTATCAGAATTAAATCAGTTTGCCATTCACTCTCCCACAGGTGAAGAATGTTCAAAGCCTTGGTGGCAGAGAGATTTCAAAAGCAGCTGTATTAGGGCTTCTTTCTCCCTTGTCTTTGTATACCACCTTGCAGGGAAAATGGCTGACCATTAACATTTTCAGCACAAGATGGAAAACCACCATCCAAGTGGGCTCAAACAGATCTTCAAATGTTAGAGATTCCTAGTGCAAGTGGAGGGGAATCTATAAAGTAAAACTAGTCCTCAGTCTTTCTTGGTTTCTCTCTCACAGTATTTTTTAAACTACGGTGAGATTGTGAAGTATTTATGTGACAGGGTATAAATTTCTGTGTCCTTCAGCAGCTAGAACTACTGTTCCTAGCACAAGTTTGATTACTTCAACTTATTCCTCCAGGCAAACATAATAAAAAAATGAATGTACATGTATTTCTGTAAATTCAGAAGACTGTTCACATTAGCCATTGTGTATCAAGGCATTCTTCTCAGTTAGCCTTTAACCAGGCTGTGCATGAAGTAATGGATCTGACAGGAGTCTGTTGTGTATGCTTTTGTGCTGACTGTTCCTCTTGTTTTGGGATATCTCCAGAGTAAATGTTGCCAGTGAAATGATTGCTTTGCATCCTCCTAAGGAAAAGAGTGGGGGAAATGTATTTGTTGCTTGTTAAATATCAAACACCCAAAAACTACTATTTCATTTTTACTTCCTTCTCCTATCTATTCTCTTACTGGGGACAGGAAACCTGCCTTCATTGAGTGCTTCAGTCTTTCATTTGCTAGGCTTCATTACATTGGGTCATACTACATTAATCTCAGGGCTTTAATGGCGGGGTTTTCTTCAGGCATAGTCAGTGACTTATGCCCACCTGGATAATTCCTCATTTATTTCCTTTTCACACTTTTTTCCTGCATTGCATGGCACATGCTGCTTTGTATCTGAAGGAAAGAGTCCTTTTTGACTCTGCTTTCATTCATTTATGAGTACCAGAAATTAAAAAGGCTAGCTGTAGACATTCTGTTTGCTTGAGGTGCCATGTCAAACAGAGCAACAAAATTGAGGGCTGCTTTGGTGGACATGGTGGACGTGGACAATACCTGGATGTTTTAGTCCTCAGTTTTGTCTAAATGAGTGCCAGCAGTAGCTCACCAACAAGGACCAGAGAGGAGGCCTGAACCAATGCTCCATGAAAGCCAAACAGTGCATTCCTTCCCGTGGGCACAAAAAGAAATCTAGCTTCATGTAAGGAGTTATGAACAGTCATTGACAGTTGTTAATACCAGTAAGTAAGTTAGCAGTAAGAGGCATGCTCATGACAGTGTCCCTTGCTGTTTCAAGGGAGCCTATAGGGTGGCTTAACACCTACTCCTAGAAGATTCAGTGCACCAGCATTTCTCAAACAAAAGTCCTCTCCTTGGACCCTGTGCAGCCCACTGTAGAGAAATGAGACCAAGCAGTCCCTGAGCAGGGCCTGAAGATTTGTTCTCTGCAGCCTTGAAGGAAATAGTTTGGAGATCCAAGGTTAGGCAAGACAAAGGAATTCTACACTGATTTAATGTTCTGCAACTCACCAGGACAAATTTACAGGTGTATTGTAGTGTAGAATTAATAATTACACAGAAATGACCAGGTACATCAGCTTCTGGAAATGGAGAACAATTTAGCTACACTACTATGTTACTTCCCCCTCTATAAATAGCTCTGCTGTGCTGATACTAAAGATCACTATTCTGCAAAGGAAGTCAACATTTCCGTAAAAATGTTTGCAAAGAACTCATTCCATTCTTCTCTGCCTTGAAATTCAGGATCTTAGTGTTGATTTTCTTCTGAAAACTACCATGTTCAGACAGAAGGCAAGTTTTAATACAGTGGAAATCTTATCTCCTAGTTACAGACTTTCTGTGGTACTCTAAAATATCATGTCATCCTTCATGTCAGGACATGCTGTATTGAAACAAACAACATTTTATTAGCAGAAGAATGTGACCCATTGACCACCACAGTTCAGAATGCAGAGGGTATAGATTTAATTCACATTATCTCCTTGCTGTTGCAAAGCAGTTAAGGGGCAGACTGAATTTACAAAAGGCTCTGAAGCTGCCACTAGAAAATGTGTTTCCCAAGAAATTAATTCTGTAAAAGGTCGGCTTTTGATACAATTTCTCATGCAGCACTACCATCTCATGATCCTTTCTGTTTAAGTTAAAGGGAAGTAGCAGCAAAACACCAGTGGAAACACCCTGCTAATCCTAGGCAGAAATAGTAGATGCTGTTGTGATCCTGCTTAATGCCTACCTTAATGTATGAGCAGACTCTGATTAGTTCATCTGCCAAAGCCTATGGGAAGATGCTTTAGAGACGAAAAGGATGCTCCCAATGCATAAGCTTAGAAAAGAACTTTCAAGGAGAAGGAGCTTACCCTGCAAAGGCAAGACCCAGTTGTTTTCACACAAAAAACTAACAATAACAATGAATTGTTATCTTCACCTGAAAAAAACAACAAATAGCAGATAAGGATGAGTGGTTGGATTAGAAATGGGGGTCATGTTTGACATACTAAACCAAATAACTGCTAGAGTGCCTGCTGAATAGCATGAAGTGGATGACTTATAGCATAATACTGCCCCCCCACCTTGCTCAAAGACATATAGGTGTGTGTTGTCCCGAGACTTAATTGTTGAGTATTTTAAAAGCATAAAAAACTGAAAGCAAAGTATTAGAAGATGTAATGGAATTTAGACTGTAAGGAATTATTCATAGGCAAAGAAGTTAACAGGGTAAGGCTAAGGTTGTAATTCAATAGATTTATGAATCACCTATTGAAATCAGTGAGACAACATGCTTGCTCAAGATTATACATATGCTTACATACCTCTCTGAGTCAAGGCTATATGGCGAGGAATAAATTACCCTGCAAAGCAACTGACGTATCAAGGAAGCAGTACATTTAAGATTGAGGCATCTTAATTGCTTTGTGTTAAGATGCTGAAGATGCTGTTGAATAATACACAAATAATCCATTAAAAATCTTTTCATCTTCCAAGTTGGTCTTCTAGTTGTTAATATAAGACTGTTGCTATGTAAATATCAGTTAAGGCTAAGACATGATCTGCTAACAGATATAATAGTAAACTTATGCCTGTGTTTGACTAATGACCCCATGGAATGTTCCATCACTGTTTGTATTTGGGCTATTCAGCTGAATTTTGCTGGTTAACATCAAAGAATGAAAAGTCACTCTGAGACATTGCAATGCTTCCACCAGAACTAAACATTGATTATTTATAGAATCATAGAATCATGGAATTGTTAGGTTGGAAAAGATCTTTAAGATCATCAAGTCCAACCACAAACCAAATACTGCCAACTCCTCCACTAACCCATGTCCCTAAGCTCCATATACATGTGTTTTAAATACCTCCATTGATGGTGATTCCACCACTTCTCTGGGCAGCCTGTTCCAGTGCTTGACAACAATTTCAGTGACAATTTTTTTCCTAATATCTAATTTAAACTACTGCTAGTGTGACTTGAGGCCATTTCCTCTTCTCCTATTGCTTATTACTTGGGAGAATAGAATGACCACCTCCTCGCTACAACCTCCCTTCAGACGGCTGTAGAGAGAAAAAAGGTCTCTCACAAACCTCCTTTTCTCTAGGCTAAACAGACCCAGTTCCCTCAGCCACTCCTCATACGATTTGTCCTCTAGACTTTCACCAGCTTCATTGCTCTTCTTTTGACAGAGTCCAGCACTTCAATGTCCTTCTTCTTATGAGTGGCCCAAAACTGAACACAATATTGAAGGTGCAGCCTCACCAGTGCTGAGTACAGAGGGATAATCACTTCCCTAGACCTGCTGGGCACACTAGTTCTGATAAAACCCAGGATGCTGTTGGCCTTCTTGGTCAACTGGGCCCACTGCTGGCTCATATTCAGCCAGCTGTTGACTGACACCCCCAGGTCCTTTTTCACCAGGCAACTTTCCAGCCGTTCTTCCCCAAGCCTGCACTGTTGCAGGGGGTTGTTGTGACCCAAGTACAGGACCCAGCAATTGGCCTTGTTGAACCTCATACCATTGGCCTCAGCCCATCAATCCAGCCTGTCCAGCTTCCTCTGTAGATCCTTCTTACCTTCAAGCGGATCAATACTGCTGCCTAAATTAGTGTTATCTGCAAATTTACTGAGGGTGCACTTGAGGGTGCATCCAGATCATTGATAAAGACATTAAAGAGAACAGTGCCCAGTACTGACCCCTGGGGAACACCACTTGTGACTGGCCACCAACTGGATTTAACTTTCTTCACTACAACTCTTGGGCCCAGCCACCCAGCCAGTTTTTTTACCCAGAAAAGCGTATACCCATCCAAGCCATAAGCCGCCAGTTTTTCCAGGAGAATGCTGTGGGAAACAGTATTAAAAGCCTTACTGAAGTCCTGGATGACAACATCCTCAGCCTTTCCCTCATCCACTAGGCAGCTCATCTTGTCATAGAAGATGAGTTAAGTCAAGCAGCACCTGCCTTTCTTAAACCTATGCTGACTGGGCCTGATTGCCTGGTTGTCCTGGATGTGCTGCCTGGTGGCACTCAAGATGATCTGCTCCAAAACCTTTCTCAGAACCAAGGTCAGACTGATGGGCCTGTAGTTTCCTAGACCCACCTTCTGGCCCTTCTTGTAGATGGACATCACATTTGCTAACCTCCAGTCCACTGAGACCTCCCTGGTTAGCCAAGACTGCTGGTAAATGATGGAAAGCAGCTTTATTATGCATTCCTTTGAAGATGAAACTTAGGTGATTTTTATTAATGACCACTCGTGTGATGTAAAATGTAGAGTTTGCAATTTATGAAGATTTTTGCAAAGAAAATCTTCTTTCTGAAATATGCTTCTCTTTTGAATTGCTTGAGAAGGCTCTGGAGGTTAATGGCTATACAGTGGCAAAAAAGTGCCTGAGCTCCCAGTTTGAGACAGTATTTATTTTGACCTAACGGTTGGGGTTTTTTCCCTTTCTATTTACTGGTGAATTGACTGGTCATTTACTGCCTATCATGTAGCACAGCTGCTTTCTAAACCCACTAGCCATCACAGCACTGAACGCCTTTTTTTTTTTTTTTTTTTTTTTTTTTTTTTTTTTTTTTTTTTTTTTGTATGGGATCCTCTCAAACTCTTTGTGTACAATAAATTACATTTGTTTGTCTCATATTAAAATGAAGCTTTAGCATTTGATTTCTGTTAATTCTTTTCACTTCTGGGTTGGCTTATTGATGCTGATCATACAGTATTCCAGTTTCAGGTTGTGCTCTCCCTCTCCCTTCACCTACATAAAGGCAAAACTCTGTATGAATTTTTTTTTTAGTGGCTAACGCTTTTTTTTGAGTTTTATTTGAAATCCTCATGCTTTAATACTATCTAGTTTATATTATTATCAGTATTATCACAAAACTTAATGACTGTAGGCTTCTCAGAATGTTGTATAGTTAATATATGGGTGTTAGACTTTACACATTTTGTATCAGTTTTCCATTATCAAATAGCTTTAGGTTTTGTAATATGGAGAGCTGGCTACATCTAGGAAAGAAAACACCAATATGTTTTATTATTTCCCCTCACATACTTCAAGCATGAAGAAATCCAGACTAAAAAGCAGTAATTCTGTCCCACACTTCCACTTGGAGTCCTTCCAAACTTCCTAGAGGAAGCAGGTTACAAACTATATTTGAACAAATTTTCATAGTGAGATAGACATTTAATTGGGCCTCATTACTTACTACACCTTCACTGAGCAAATAGTTACAGACAGGTAGAGAGTGTTGAGGAAGCAGGATGGATTGTAGCCATCCACAGGCTGCATTGCTGCCAAGCCAAAAGCTATTTCCTAGTGAAAAAAACTGTTGGAAACTTCTCCATTTCCCTGTATATTACCTGTAGTTGGATTTTAGTATTTCAGTCTCTTAAGTGTAGAGGTAGTAAAAGCTGCTAAGGATGGCATGGAAATGACTAAGATGCATCTCTTAAGGCATGCCTCTAACATTTTTTTTTTGTGGTTAATCTAAATTCAGTTGTATAATGAATGTTTTAATTATTAAAATTATATATTTTATTAGCTTAGAAAATAAGTTAATGTGTTGATATTTAAATAAGAGCTTTTATTTGCCTAATCTTTATTCATTCATGTAGATTTTAAAATGGCTTTTGCTTTTCTTCAAAATTTTTACTGGAAAACCAAATGTGAATAGAGAGTAGCTTCATAGTCAGCTGGGGACTATAGAGTTGGGTGATCCAGTGCACCCCGAGGAGGAAAATATCACACTAAAATCCTGAATTGGGGTCTCCTATTCGTAGGAAGAAGTTTCTCATTTTCATATTGGGTTGGGCAGACAGATAGCCAGTAATCTCTGAGATACCATGCAATTTATTCCTTTAAAACCCTCGACTTTCCTTTGCACCAGTTGGGCACACCAGTTTGTCAGGTGATTTAGCAGATGGCTTTGGAACAGGCGTGTCTGTTAGCATTTGGGGAGCGAGGGTTTCGTATGGTGTATGTAGTAATCTTCCTCTTCTGGCTTTTTTTTTTTTTCTTTCATCTGCATGTTTTTAATAACACAGGAGATGTTATGCTCAAGGTTGTCATTCAAGAGCAGCCCGAGTTACTCTTCTGACTAACTATAATGAAATCCTGTCTCTAGTAAGCAGGTTGATACATGCTGGTTTTAGACACTAACAATTCTTTTTTTATGATAGTTTTGTAAACAGTCAGAAGCAGCTGGTGTGAAATAGATGTGGGGACATGAAAACACTGATGCAGAATTGGACTTTCTTTTTTTTTTTTTTTTTCCCCCTCCTTCTTGGAATCATTCTGCTCTGAGAAGCAACAAACCTGTGTAACATTCCCTTGGTAGCAGAGCCTTGCTCCTGCACTGATGTGATGCATCACAGCTCAAAAAAAAAAAAACCAAAACAACAAAAAAAAGATGGGTACTTTAAGAGTTTTAAAACACTGAGGGTTTGTGGATTCAATATTTAGTCCCCGTTACTAAGGCTATATGGGTAAATGGGAAGTGCTGCTCCTAAGGCTGGTGCTTATCTTGTGATGTTCTGTTTTGCAGTTCCTTAGAGCCACATAATTGACTTCACTGGGCTTTGGATCAGAGTACTTCAAATTAAGAACAAACCACTTAATTGACTTGCAGAGTCGAACTTCTGAAGCAGGTTTTCCCCCAAGCTGCTGCTCTGTTTCTAGATGAAGGGGTTTGGCGACAAGCCCGAGTACTTCAAATATATCCCATAGCAATAAATAAACATTGGTCACAACAATGAAAACTGAAATAAAAAGGAATTCACTTGATAACTAACTGTGGCAAGCAACCTGTTGAGTAGAAATATGACTGTGGATGATTGTGATATGTTTTATTTAACATACTCAAGTGGTTGTTTTGTGTTTTGTTTTTGTTTTTTTAATTCAGGGAGAAAGACCTCAATGCAAAGTTTATCATTTCAATGGAAAAAAATAAAACAACAATCACAAACTTAAAGGTGAGTAAATACAATCTAAAAAAGGAAGTCCTAACCAAATAGCTGCCAAAATATGACTGGACAAACCACCAGTGCTTACTGCATTGTGGAGAACAGCCCTTAGTTTTTAAAATATAGTGTTGTATAATCCTTTGTGGAAACAGGTTAAACTGTGACCTTACTGCATTACACTGTTTTGCAAACTAGTCTGTAGGCTGTATCTCATGGGTTTTCTAAGGTTTATCACTCTGCTCATTACTTAGTTGGAAGATGGAAGCCAACAACAGAAGAGAGGTATGTTCCTGGCAGCTCTTAAACCTTTTCTTCATCTGTAGAAGTAGTCTCCTGGAATTCCTATGAAAATTAACTAAACCCAAAATATCCATCAGTTGCTGTAATATTTTGATGGTATATTGTAACATTTCTCTTAGCAAGAGAAATCACGCCCAGCAAATAGGGTTTTGCCAGATAGTTTCCAAGGAGAAATATATTAAAAGGAATTTCAGTGTGTGCTTTGTTTATACTGGTTCAAATAGCTATGAATAGTGCTGAAATGCAGTGCTAGCTGTTGTGTCTTGAGCGTGATGATGGACTTAAAAACCAGGTATATAATACCATTTTATTTACGACTCCACACTGAAATGCTGTTCACAATGCAAAGGCCTCTCTCACCCCTATTAATTATACATATAGGATAAGCCCTTATTATCTGTATTTCATATACAGGACTGATTGAACTGAGTGGAAGTCTTGTGACAATAATATACTGTGGTGTTAGGAGCAGCAAGTAAAATCCAAATGATTCCTGCTGCTCTGCCTTGTAACATGCCTATCCTTCTTGCCAAAGGGTGTATCTCTTGCCAATTTTTTCACTGGCATTGGAATAATAGGCTGACCTGTCATTATGAATTTCTAAGTGTGTACAGCCTTATGTTAAATTTGCATTCTGGTTCTGTACTGTAGAATGTTTTTAATCAGGATGTATCAGCTCTTTTTTTTTAATTTTTAATTTTATTTTACATAGGTGCCAGAGGGTAGTACTGGAGATATAGGACGAGAAAGAACTAAGACATTTACCTATGATTTTTCCTATTTCTCGGCAGACAGCAAAAGTCCCAGCTTTGTTTGTCAAGAAATGGTAGGATTTCTGAATGTTAATAATTGACTGTTTTTCTTTCCTTTTTCATTGCCTTGTAAGTATTCTTTGTACCTTCTTTCCAATGAAAGTGTGTTTTGTGTAGCTCAGAAATTCCCTGGGTATCTGAGAAATTAAATTTTGTTGGGTTTTTTGTGTTTTGTTTTTGTTTGGTTGGTTTGTGTGTTTGGTTTTTTTGTGTTATTTATTTATTTATTTAACTTATCTAACATTAAATGTGTTTTCTAATACAGGAGGCTAAATGCCTTCTTTCTAGTTCTCTTGTCTGATTTGTCTTGCAAGGTCAGGTTAGAAAACTTCTCTGAGAAATAAATTTGGTTTTGCAAAGCTCTTTTTTTGAAGAAAAAAAACAAAACAAACCATGCTTGAGAAAAAACCATATATCCTTAATTCACTTAGACAGAAACATTCTGCTTCTCTGATTGAAGTTTTTTTGTGTGTCTAAAAGTCTCAGTACACCTTGGAGAAGATTTCTTTCTCCTCACTTGAGTATTCAGCTTAGAAAAGGACAAAATTGGCTTTCTTTCTGTACGTTCAGAACAGAAAATCAAACTCTGAGCTATAGTTGTTAGATGAACAGACAGAATCTTCCTGACCTCGCATTTCATATAAATTGTGAACCTTTTTGCTATTTCACATCACCAAATAAACTTATTCAAGTATTTTGTGATTGCTATCTTCTCTTTTGGTGGTGTGGAACTTTGGATGCAGTAAGCTTCATGGGAGAGTGCTGCTTTTCCCTTAAAATAATACAAGGGTTTGCCAAATATATTGTAGGTCAGTTGGAGATGTGCCTTTTTGTAGGTATCTCATCTGTTCTGTAACCCCCCCCAAATCAGGGATGCTGGTATGTCTAATCCTAAAAAGCCTCAAGATTCAAACTAATAAGAAGAAACAATAAATTGAAGGCAACTCTCAATATTTATGAGAAGCACAAGCTTTGCCATTGTATATGACTATAATTGTTTGATAGAGAATTTATACTTGAAATTTCTATTTAACCATCAGTGTGATAGCTCCTCTTTTTTTTTTTTTTTTTTTTTTCTAAAAGCTTCTTTTTCATTTCACTGACTTTTTACTGTTTAATCCAAATGTTTGATTGTTTATGTTCATAAATTTTCTGGGTGGTGTTCTTTCAAGTAACAGTTTTTGCTATATTCCCTGAAATATCAAGAAGTATAGATGTATTTGGGTGTTGATGTAGAAGTACCCCAATCACTGTAGCACTGTGGCAAATTCAAGTAGTATTGTATTTGAGCTCAGTGACTGGAACCCTTGTTTCTCAGGGATGTTTTTAAGCGGGCAGTTCAAGCCATGTGGCTTTACTAGAACATTAGTAAATGACCATGCAGGGTCATTTATTATTATTGTTTTTATTAATTTATTTTAATTAAAGCAGTTTGGATCCTGTATTTTTTTCTGCTCTATTTTTTTTATGATGATGGTCTTAGTTTAATATTACTTAGTTTTATGAAAATATATATAATTCTCAGGGTTGTATTTAGGCATGTGGAAGAGTGTGTAAAATATGCTATAAAAGCAATTATAGACATTCTTCCTTAACACCAATTATGCCTTAGGTTTATAGGTGTTTAATTCTTGGATCCTTTAGGTAGCTGTTTCTTTGCCTGCCTTTAGATGCTTCTGGAAAGCTATGCTATAGAAGCTCTCACTAGAATAATCCCAGGAAGATTGTCCATTGTGGTGTTAGGCTATTGCATTTTTTTCCCAGAATCTGAAATGTGCTGTGAAATTATGAAGTCAATTCTTATTAAAACAGCTTTTTTGCAAAGGAAACTTGAAGTAATATAAATGGATAGCCAAATTGTATCCTGTGTGGATGTACATTTTCCACATATAAGTGATAAACTAAGTTTACTTTAGTTTTTTCCTTATTGATGCCATTTTGCCTCTGTTTCAGAGTAGGTCAGGTCAAGGCAAGAGCAGTATCACTTGCCCATTTCAGGAGCGTATAGAAAAATTAAAATGACCATATAGGGATCACTGCAGCAGCCTTGAGAAATGATTTTTTTTTTTTAACTTATTTTTTAATTTATTTTTGGTTAAAGCTCTGAGCTTTATGGTTTGTAGTAATAGGATGTTATCAATAAATCCCTGTTCCATAGTCTGCTATTACAGTGTGTCCCACAACCTCAGACTGCCTCCATTCTTCCTGGCACGCTAACTTCTCTTGCTCAGTCACAAAAATATTGTTGTCCCTGTGTCAAGTTGCTGTTTTAATCACAATATGTGCAGCGTGTTGAAAACAAAAGAAGTTTTCAAACCATGGGAGTGCAATTTCTAAACAAATGCTGCACAAACTATTGTTTGGCTTGCGTTATTCTTTTCATATTTAATTGGAAGACTTTGTAGTTAAGCTCTTATCAAGTTGCTGCAGAATTTCCAGTTTACTGCACCAGTAGCATAGAAGAAGGGTGTTTTTCATTTCCATTCAGCTTGCAGTGGAATAAAATTGATCTTGATGGTTGGTAATGCAGTTGCCTAGTGTGCTTTGTTCATGTTTGTTATATTTTTCCATTTGAAAGGCAGAAAAATAATAAATGGAAGTCTGTCTAACACTACATGCTCCATTAATATGCCCTATAGATGCAAAATATGCTTTAGTATTAAAAAATTAGATTAAGAGTAGCAAATTACTATCAAGCTACTTAGTTTGTATTCCTGGAAGAAAAACAAATAGAATTTTTACATTTACTGCCCTTTTGTGACAAGCCGGTGTCCCAGCTGTTTGGTTCTGACAAAGTCCCAGCCTAACAATGTCTTCACTTCTAACCTGTGCGTTAAGTCTCTGTGTTTGGACAACACCAACTGTAACTATCTCAGGTACTCCCTCAAATCACTTGGCAAAGTAAACACAAATTTTTAAAAGGGAAATCAAAGTCACAAAAGTAGTGCGTAAAGACTTTGTCCAGAGGGTGAGGTAATAAGCCTTGACATAGAGAAAGGGAGAAGAGGGAGGAAAAAAAATAAAGGAGCAGTTACTTGGAGGGAGAATTCAACTAGGATGCTACTTTTCAAACGACAAGTGAAAGGGCGCTGGGGCTTTGGCTGATGTTTATGCTCTTCCTCCTTGGTAAGTATCACTGATTACAGCTTTGTAACTCCTTCACTCAAGGGAAGGTCAAGTTAAGTATTCCTAAGGCGTTCTTGCAACTGAACATTAATGATTAAAGAAATTACTCATCACTTTTTTCAAGGGAAGAGTGGCATTATTTACTTTACCTTTGCCATTCGCTATTAAAAATGATTTGTAAGCCACATGTACTGTGGACTAGTAGACAAATGATGTGAAGCATCTATGAGGTTTTTGAAAATTAGGTCTGCATTGGGCGATCCAGATTAGTATTTTCGTTGAGAGAAATGCTGCACCAAGTGTTACTCCTTGCCCAGTGGGCTGTTGGGAGTATGGGTGGAAATGAGGGGTAATGATACGGAGAAGTCAGGAATCTAGGTGGAATACTGTAGCCAGTATTGAAAAGGAAAGTGATGAAGGCATCTGATGAGAGCAGAAGTTGTTGGGTGAGGACACCCGTATTATGGGGTGCAGAGAAGGGATTGTTACCAGTTTGTAAATGTTGAGGGCAAAAGAGAAGGGGCTAGCGATGAAAGAGGGTCACTTACCATAGAGAAAACATGTTTCTGTGTTTGCCAGTCCAAAAATTAGTTAGGGAGGCAATAATGAACTATTTTCTTAAACTGTGTTAAAGCAAAAACCCAAACAAACAAACCCCTCCAAAAACACAAAGGAGAAACTGACAGAAACACTGAAACATTTCCTTTTGAGAAGGAGCTGGATATTTGCATAACATGTTGAGCTTGCAAGGTTACAAAAGGTAAGTAGATATTAAAAATGGAGAAAAGTGAAGGAAATATCTGAGATTGCTGAAGGAAAGTGGAAGTGTAGAAAGAAGGTTGTTTTTTGTTTTTATTCTTCTATGTGTCGAATACATATCTGACAGAAAAAGTAGTAGGAAATATACAGTTTCAGTACTGTAAATAAATAAAATAATAAACTCTAGTACTGTATTTAGAAGTACTAATCTCTTGTTCTGTTAATATCCTATTCTGGATCATATTAAATATTCTTAGATGATATAATCAGCTTCTGTTGTGGTAATTTATTTAATACAGCCATGCTGGACTGCTGATAGCTTTTTACCTCGAGCTTCGTCATCCTAAAAAATTTTCTTTCTTTTTAGGTTTTCAAAAATCTCGGTACAGATGTGCTTAAATCTGCCTTTGAAGGTTATAATGCTTGCATTTTTGCATATGGACAGACTGGATCTGGAAAGTCCTACACAATGATGGGAAATGCGGTATGTCCTATTTTCATAAAATCATAAAATACCAGGTCGGAAGGACCACAAGGATCATCTAGTCCAACACTTCTTGGCAAAAGTGATGTCTAGACAAGCTGGCCAAGAACCCTGTGCAGCTGAATCTTAAAAGTGTTCCATGGAGGGGAATTCACTGCTTCCCTGGGGAGATTATTCCAATGGCTGATTGTTCTCATTGTGAAAAATTGTCCTCTTGTGTCCAGTTGGAATCTCCCCAAGAGTGACTTGTACCCATTACCCTTCACCTTTTCCCTTTGACTCCTTGTAAAAAGGGATTTTCCATCTTCATTGTAGCCACCCTTTCAATACTGAAATGTGGTGAGAAGGTCTCCCCTAGGCCTTCTTTTCTCAAGGCTGAACAAACCTAGTTCTCTCAGCCTTTCCTTATACAGCAGTTTTCTAGTCCTTTGATCACCTTTCTGGCCCTTCTCTAAGCCCTTTCCAGCCTGTCCACATCTTTTTTTATGTAGTGGCGACCAAAATTGAACACAGTATTCGAGGTGTGGCCTACCAAGTGCTGAGCAGAGTGGGATAATGACAGCTTTACTGGTGATGCCTTTGTTGATGCAGCTTAGCACCCCATCGGCTTTCTTTGCTGCAGAAGCATTGTTTGCTCATACTGAGCTTGTCCATTCTCTGTTCAGAGAGGAACAGAAACTGGGGATGAGAGTAGCTAAATACGTTTCAGCAAGCCATTATGAGATGATAGAGCAAATTTGATCTTAAGTCCTGTTGAGCACTGCAGTGAAGACCCTCAAAGAGGAAGGTGTGGTGAGTATTTGGCAGTTTGTGAGTAAAGGACGGGAGTACTTTCTTGCAGTTGTCTCCATGACTGTCCAAGACCAGAAAGAACCAGCTAAACTGTGGGGAGTGGAGCAGTTTCAAAGGGCTGACTGATGAAGCATGTTTGCCAGGCAGCCTCTACAGGCTTCATTCTTTAAACCTTGGTGGAAAAAAAAGAAGTCCATCATAATTTCTCCCAGCAGAACTGTAAAGTAGAATATGTTGGTACTTGTCCTTCCTTAGATAGATCACTCTTTTCAAGTGTAGTAAGTTAGGCTGCTTTGCACCTCCTTTTACAGCTAATTTACTCTCTTAAGCTAATCTTTCTCACTTGTCACAGAATAAATAGCTTTATATTTAGCTTCAATACAGTAAACAGAATAGACTTCTGTAACGAGAAAAGATCTTAAGACCTAGATGTGGATTTCTATTTCAGAAATTCATCAAAGTGACATTTTTATGAGGCTGCCTCACTATATATAATGACCGTAATCATCGAGACATTTTGTAAATGAAAAGGTGCTGAAGTTTGTTTGACACCATTCAATAAGAAAGGTCTGGTCTTCTTGCCATGATACGTAAATACTTTAATCTGGCTTTGTACAGAGCATGTATAAAATATACTCAACCTCCACATTAAATGCTTGAAAATTGATGGCCCTGTCAGAGAGACAACAGTACTATAAGAAAACTTGAATTGGAAATAAATTTTCTTTTTTTCCCCCCACTTCTCCTTAAATAGTATGAATTCTATTCTCATTTTGCTTTTAATACCTGCTGTTCTTGGCTCTGGAAGGCTCCTTCTGCAATTCTGTGTCCAGCAACCACTTCAAGAAATATGTGGACCAGTTAGAATAAGTCATGAGCAGAGACAGTGAAATGATCAGAGATCTATAAAATATGATCTCTCAGGAAAGCGAGACTTGCGTATGCAGAGAAAGGAAGACTGTGGAGGAACAAAAGTCTTAACAAGACATAAAAGGCTATGGCAGAAAGGAAGGGAATCATTTGTTCCTATGTCCAAGGTAGATGGGCGAGAAACAGTACATTTAAATTGCAGTAAGGAGTTTTCTGGTTAGATAGCACAGATGAGAAACAGGCTTTTAATGAGAAAATTCAGCTCTGGAATAAACTGCCTATTTTGGTTCTACAGATTTCCCTGAGCAGAAACTCTACAACCCAGAATTAGACTGTCAAAGATGTAGCTTATCCTGCCCTGGTGCTGTAGGGGTTGAAACATGAAAAAGTGTTTAAATATAGTTGGTACTAAAGAGTGTACATTCTGTAAGATGTACATTTTGCTGATAAAATATGCTGGGAACTGTGTGTTCTTACTTTCTCATCACTATATTGCTATGGTTGAGGTTACTCAATTAGAGCTAATATTTCCTATTTTAAGACTCTCTTTGCAGTTGCTAAGTTATGTCAGACACTAATGACTTGCCTAAAACTTTGTGATGGATCTTTCATGTTTTTTTCCTTAAGCTTTAATTAAAGCTATTCTGGTGTTTCCAAGCATGAGCTGAAAGAAAAGTCTTTTTCCTCTGTCTGTGCTTTAAAAAAAAAAAAAAAAAAAAAAAAAAAAAGTCATATGAGGATTTTTAACACTGAGCCCTAAATCTTTCTAGGTAGAGATTGATATATATATTGGGAAATGCTCTGATACCAAAGGCAACTCTATCTCAAAAAAAATGCCCGATTAAGCTGCAAGTTTCTCCCTTTATCTAGTGGCTATTTTTTAAAACCAAGGTGCAGTCAGGTGACCAGCCAGCTATGATAGAAGGAAAGAAGAAATTACAATTTCAAAGAATGAGGCTTGGTTTGAGAAGGACTGAGAGGCTTTGATTAAGAGGAGGAAGCTGGAAAAGGGCAAAATGGAGGGATACAGTATGACTGGGGGGGGGGGGGAAGACTGGATGATGAATTGGGAAACATATCTGGGCAAAGGAAAGAGGAAGAGGAGCTCAAACATGGCACCTGGAAGAAGATTGCTAGGACAGAGAAAGCAGGGGGAAGCTGAAAAATGAGGACAGAGGGGTCTGGCATGCAAACAGACTGGAGTGAGCTTGGGCAGAAAGGATCAGATTTTATGTGCGAGTTTGAGTAGAAGAGCAAATCTTTGCCCATGGAGCACTTGCCCTTCTACAGTCTGGTCCAGGGGAGTCCACTGTCTTTTGAGTTTTCCTGCTGCCAGGTACCTGTAGAATCCCACCGGGCAAACCCTCGGGTGCCTGGAGTGCCTGGACTGTGCTGTTGTTGAATGTTTGGTCTGGTTTGTCCTAATTTGCCTCCTGTTTAATTACAAGGCCCCTAACTCTAAGCAAGCGCATTTCTTGCCTCAGTGGTGCATAGAATTAGAATTAGTCCATCGCATCAAATCTCTTAGGCATTTTTGGACCGGAGGCAAATTGTAGCTGACAGACTGTTTTATAAGCTACTTGTGAGCCTGCAGCTCGGAGCCCAAAGCTCATCTGTATGTGTATGTCCTCTCCTTTTATTCCCAGGAGCCACGTTCACTCATTTCAGCTCTGAAGGGGTAGGGAGGAGGTGTGCTCAGCAGGTAGTTGGTCCTCTACCTTGTCAGATGCTGTGGGAATGGTGCATCTGGGAGCAAGCAGCCCCTTGTCAGCTGAGATCAGGGCTACATGACACACTCCTGCTCCTCTCTGCTGCTGGGGAAAACTGTGGCTTTGACTTACTGCCTCTCTGTTTGGCTGCAGAGGGGTCTCCCTGGAGCAATGAGGAGTGTTGCATGCTAAGTCTGTGGGTATCTCAGCAGTGTTAGCTGCTGCCTTGCAGTCTGACGTGTTTGACATCAGTGGTGGAGCAGCAGCCTCACCGGGATGAGGCTCAGTTCTCAAGTGTCAGCTTAACCAAGAAGATGACATCCTGCTGCTGCTGTGTTAGCTGAAGTGGCAAGGACCCTGTAATGGGTAGTTGAAGCCCTGCTAGTAAACCTGCTGGTAAAAAGTCCCTGTAGACTACTACAGGGATCTGTGAGAAGGAAGATGTTTCTTTTCCATTTGCTTTATTAAACTGACTGAGCACTTGTATGCATAAAAAAAATCCTCCTTAACTGCAGACTCAAGCCTTCAGAAGTTAAATATAAAATTTCATTTGGCTGCATTGTGGGATATAGGGAATGTAGTTTTAATGTTGTTACTGCATGCTAATTTATCCAGAGGGCCTGCTGTGTCTTTCAGGACAGCAAGGACCGTGTGTTAGGGATTGGGGGTTTGAATGAGAATGGCTCATGGATGCATTTGCCTGGCTCTTGTCCCATTCTCTGTAGGTGTTGCCAAGTTCATAGTAAAATGAGATAGAATATGTTACAAAAGATAGTGTTGAGATAAGGCAGCTTCTGTGTTGCTCTGAGTAGCCTGTTTCTGTCTTAACCAGTTGGGATTATTTAAACTAAATGAGAGGGGCAAAATAAATCCCAAGAGCAAAGAACTGGAGCCAATATATATGTTTCAGTGCACACAGGAGGATTAAAGTGGCAGTGTGACTGCAGTTAAATAAAGGGCAAGACAGTATTTGCTGAAAAGTTTTGATTCTCCCCTTCCTTTTTTCTGCATGTTGGAACTCTCAGCTAGTGATCTTTGGGTTCCATTTTACAAAATATATTGTGCATGCTTCTAATAGTCTTGGAAATGAGAACTGTTGTTATTGCAGGGTGATGCAGGTTTAATACCTCGAATTTGTGAAGGATTATTCAGCAAAATAAGTGAAAAAACAAAGCGGAATGAGGCATCCTTTCGAACAGAAGTCAGGTAGGTCTTCGTGTGTTAATAGCTTGCTGGTTATCAAACTTGTTTTGGTTCTGACAACACTGTTTCACTTTATCTCTGAGAAAAGTATGTGTTTTTCAAATAACTTTCCATGCTTGGCCTCAGTCCTAGAATTGATTTTTGTTGGCAGTCGTCGTCAAAATGCGCAACACTTCTAACTTTAATCCAACAGCTGTGCATTTTGCTTTATTTAACTGAGAGTGAAAATGCCTTTGCTACTGAACAGCATCTTCCTTATCCTTACCCTTTATTTCAGGCTGACATTGCGAGATTTTGATCTGGCTTAATGTCTGCTTCCATTTTACTTGCTTCTTGCCTTTTTGGCTTTTCACTCTGTAGTCATTACTATCTTATTTCCAACTTTGGATCTGTTTGCTTCTTCAGGCATCTTGCTTTCAAACATGGTTGTCCTTTTTTTTTTTTTTTTAAAGACTCAATTCAGCCAGTGGTTTCCTAATCTTCTTCTTTCAGTTATCTGGAAATTTATAATGAACGTGTGAGAGATCTTCTCAGACGGAAGTCATCAAAAACGAATAATCTACGAATACGGGAGCATCCGAAAGAAGGGCCGTATGTTGAGGGTAAGGACACTTTCAGTGGTTTGCACTGGATATTTTGTTACCTTTTATATTCTAAAATATCATGTCTTAATTGCATAGGGCATTGTTATCTCTTAAAGTGTAAACAATGACAGATACAGGGTTTTCCTTTGATTTAAAAGCATTAAAGGAGAGTAGCTTCTCATTTTGTATTGCCACTCACTTTCTTAATTCTAAGATTATTATATTTATACAGGTTTATATCTGTAGATTTGTAACACATCTTAAATAATCTTAAGAGGTGCAAGTGGTTTTAAGAATTTATTGACAAGAATTTATAAGTGTTATATATATATATTAAAAATACATATTTTTTTAATATTTA
>JANHGN010005090.1:132107-142435 GCA_024605025.1 Megaceryle maxima | reverse complement strand
ATGGAAAGAACCATTAGGATCTAATTGTCTTAATCTGTCCTCTTCCAGGAAAGTTTCATGTCTCTGGAGGGAGTATGCTTATATTATTGCACTAAACACTTGATTGCATCTTCTTTTTCTTTTTTACTGTAAATGTGTAAATTCTCCATTGTTCGCTTGAGGCCTCATTCCTTTCTTTAAATGACAAACAAGTGTGAGATGAAACGCTAATGGCAGCAATACTTTGCTGTAGTGAGGATAATTTGAATCTTTTTGTAAAGAAAATCAAGTGTAAATATAAGCATGTTGTAACATTCTGCCTTTATTTAGATTTATCCAAACATTTAGTGCAAAATTACAGTGATGTAGAGGAACTTATGGACGCAGGAAATATAAATAGAACGACAGCTGCAACTGGAATGAATGATGTCAGTAGCAGGTCACATGCCATTTTCACAATCAACTTCACGCAGGTAACAAAACAACACCTTGTCTTAATATGTTTTTGGATTCAATAATTCATATGATAGTTAAAATATTAAATAATAATTAAAAAAGGGTTACATAAGTATGGGTAGGTAATGACTGTTATCTCGTAACAGGGAAAGAGAAAAGTGAAAATACTGCTTTGTGAATGAGAAATGTGTTTATCAGTGATCATAAAAATTTACAGTTATGTGATTACTTAAAACAGTATTTAATAGATTTTGAGGAGCTGATTATTGAGAGTTCAGGCAGAATAACAGTGACTGGTGCCAGCGTGTTTCACGATGCTGCTGTGACAGGAGTGGGTGAGGAGCATGTTGTGTAAGACTTCAGCAGAGCTGAACATGGGCTCCCTTTTACACTCTGATGTTAGCCAAGGCTTATGGAAAGACCTGTCTCTATGGCCCAAATTGTAGAGTGTAGAAATGTTTTCTGAGTGTGTTCTTGCTGACTTTTCACCTGTTACTATTGGAAACCTCTTTATATTCCTTGATTTACTGATGAAATAGAGCACAGCGATCTTTGTGTTCATATATAGTAGACTCCTTTTCTAATGACTCCTGCTCTTCATCGTCCTTTTTAGTAGTGTTTTTAGACTGTCCACAGATAACCTGGTAGATGAAGAGAAGACAGCATAGAGTTGGTTTTTTTGCCTGTCTCCCCCAAAAAACACACACACAAAATCCTGTGCACCAGCAGTTCACTAATGATGAATTGTGCATTGTAGAGCTTTCAGAAGAGGATGAGAGGGAGGCTGCAAAAGGTTCTGTTCTACTCTTCTACTGTAAAAGTAGAAGAAAGTTTGAAACAAGGCTGAGTTGATTCATATGGACTAAGAAAAAAAAATTCGGAGGAAACCTCAGTTAAAATAATAGAATAAAATTGCAATTTGCTACTTACTTGAACTTGGAGGCAGGGAGAGAAATTGAGTGTAAATGTATCTGTGTATGCCACAGCTTGTTGAGAATGAAATATATAATAAAAATGTTGAAAGCTTAATAAAACGAATGCAGCACATATTCACTGTGCATCACGTAAATACCAATTCACAGTTGTCAGTGCATGTGCATAAGTGTCTAGAAAGTTGCAAATATTACAATTTAAAGCAGTAGTAACTACTTGCGTGGGAGTTATGCAGCAGTTTGTGATCAAATACCTTTCTGTGGTACTACTAATACATCTGTCTTCTGAAGCTCTACTGTTGTAAACAAGTTCTATTCATTCATGACATGAAAAAGGCCCTTAAGTTGCATTCTGTACATTTTCAGAATTTTGTGGCTTAACATATTTTTCTTTTTTCCTCCTTTCCCCCCACCCCCCCCTTGTTTGTTTGTTTGTGTTCTGTAGGCTAAATTTGATTCTGAAATGCCTTGTGAAACTGTTAGCAAGATTCATTTGGTAGATCTTGCTGGAAGTGAGAGAGCAGATGCCACTGGTGCCACAGGGGTTAGATTAAAGGAAGGAGGGAATATTAACAAATCTCTAGTTACTCTGGGAAATGTAATTTCTGCCTTAGGTAAGTCTCTGTTTTTTCTGCTTGTCTGTTTTGGGGTGGTTTTCTTTCAGTCATTAAATTCCTTTCTGTTTACTTACTTGCACTTCTGTTCCTTTTTACTTAAATGAATAGTGGCCTAACACATACTTTTTTTGAAAGTGAATGGAAATACATAATTGTTTTGTTGGCTTTTGTTTGTTTGTTTTTGTTTTCTACCTCTACATCACAGCTGATTTATCTCAGGATGCAACAAATCCCCTTTTAAAGAAGAAACCAGTATTTGTGCCTTACAGGGACTCTGTGTTGACTTGGCTGTTAAAAGACAGCTTAGGAGGAAACTCGAAAACTATAATGATTGCCAGTAAGTATTTTTAAATTACTGTTTTACATCCTGAACAGTTCATGCTTTGTAGGAGTGGCTGTAAATGTTTAGATTCCAGATGCTTTGTTAAGGCAGAAGCTTGTTTACACAGCTTAATGATTTCTTTCTGAATTCTTTAGAAGTACTCTGCCTTCACCTACACTCTGCAGAACATCTCTTCTAGCAGTAGAACTATATAGGGTCTCATTATGTATAGGGGGACAGTCTAGTTAGTGGTGTCATGAGTGATAACAGGTATGCCTCCCAAATTTGAGACCTTCATTTCCATCTGCAGAGTATCTGTCTAGGTTCATGTATTACTGGCTGAGTATTTGGTCAGAAATGTGTCAAGGCATCCAGGTTGTGTCTATACAGTCATTAGACAGTTGCTTACATTGGGATAATCCTTACTTATGTATTGCTTAGGTTTTGCTCTGACATCTACCTCACTGCTATGTGTTTTTGGGCACATGCACAGTGTAATGACTAGCTAAGCTGACCAGTTAAACTTCAAGTAATAGTTTCTGTTTATTCTTAAGGTTTCTTTTCATTCCAGACAGCTCTGTTGCTCAGGGTAAATGCTCAAACCTGGACCTAAATCAGTTCTTGAACTTGTCTCCCCTTATGCCTTTCCTCAGGTTGCAGGCTTGGATCCCCAGTAAAAAGAAATCCCAAAGAATCAGCTTTGTGAATCTAGTCAATACCAATGTGTGAATCACTTTGCTTTTTTCCAAAACTGTGTTGCTTTCTGTTGCATTAGCAGCAGAAGCAAGCTGGTCTTTTTTTTTGACATTCAGGGGGTACAACTGTCATTTTTATTTAACCTACTTTTTGAATGCACATAACATTTAAACTTTGTGTCTAAATTATTTATGATCAGTCATCTTGCAAACTTTTCTTACGGCTTCCTTTTTAGCCATAGGAAGCTCTGTAAGGATCAAAACCCTACCTATGGCTTACGTATGGTAGGTTTTTCAACAGATTGGAAGGGGATTTCCATTCTCCCCAAAAGACAAGTGAAGCTATGTGGATATTTAAGGGGGGGAGAAGATTTTGGATATCAGAGGTGTAAGGTGTGAAGAGAAAAGCTGCTCTGAAATTTCTTTCCCTCTTTCCTGTTCAAATGCAGTGCAGTCTAACTGATGCAGTTTTCCCTTGGGAATGGTGGGAGAGCAAAATTGAGGGAGTAAAATGCATTGAATCCAATTCTATTTCTCCCAGTTTCTTTGTTACAGTCATTCTCTTGACAGCAGTTCCTTTGTTGCATGATTTTGGGGTTGTTTTTGGAAACCATGCCACTTCCTTTCCTCGGACTGATCGTAGTAGTACCAAAAAGGCATCTTGGACCAGACTCTGCATTTTCTAGCTGTTTAAGTAACTGTGCTGGCATATTTCTTCTTGATGTTTTCTTTCAGTGACATGTTAAGTAACTTGGTGGGTGCTTTTTTTTTTTTTTTTTTTTTTTCTTTCCTCTTTTTTTTTCCTCCTTGACAGAGGGACTGGGAAGAGAAGTTTTAGAAAGAGAGTGAGATTTCAGAGTTTATACTAATGATGACAGTGCCCAGTTGCTTTTTCAGCTACTTCCTCATCTATTAACAGTGCTTCTACTAGGCAGAGCCTTGATGGTTGATCTTTTCTCCAGCAGTAACTCTACTGATCAGGGTGGCTGAATTGCTGCACAGAGCCTGACAAGCTGTCTGGATACATTTGGCTTGCCTTTTCTGTAACTAAACACACACAAAAAAGCAGGAAGATCATGTCAAACAAGGCTCCTACAAAAATACATCCAATTCTGATTTGTCATATTTCTATAACATTATTGTAACATCCTTCCAGAAAGAGAATAATAGAGTAATGGAGGGGAGACAGGAGGTAAGTAGGTAAGTGAGAGTGTGAACTAGGGGAAGTATAGTTTGTTGTCAAGTGCATCTCCCTTAATTCAGGAAGTCTCTACCACAGAAAGAGTATTTATTACTGTTGAGAGAATGAGGAAAGGCAGAATATTTTGGTTACATTTTTTTTCAGGTATTTTCATTATCTGATTCTCTGAGTCTCTTGTTCAGTGTGATTATTAAGGTTTCTGATCCCTCATAATTTCTGCTTGGTGTTCTCTCTGTGTCCATCTATTTGGATGCAGCAATTATCTGTTAAATTGGGAACATCTTGTATATTGTTAGGAAAATTAAGTGATGGATAGCATTAGCACTTTCACTTAAACTCCATTGTTTGTCTTGGTGGTTTCCTGTAAAAATAATAGCAGTTTTATCTACCTGATGAATCAAGATACAGTTCTAGGTGTTGCCTGATGCCTGCAGCTCATCAGGACAGCTAGGTTTTTAGATTATAGAAGCTCTTCTTTTGTTTTGGTTTTCATGTCTGCTTTTTGATTGGATGCTGTTTAATTTCCCTTCAAAACTGAGACTGAACCTACTGTGTTTTTACCTGAAAGGACTTTTCTGTTCAGTGATTACTTTGTTGCATACAAAATACTCTCTGTTTTTCCCACTGTTCTTGTAAAAATCTTTTCTTGAAAGCCTGTAAAGTATTTGCATAGGACGTTTACGCTTACCAGACAAATGTAAATGTTAAGTAGATTGACAGCAAGATTTCTTTACAATGCTTGATTGTCGGACCTGATTATTTTTAATACAATGCTTACTTAAGGAAAGTTATGTGATATGAAGGCAGCAGAGCTCGGTGAAGATTTGGAACAAATTGTAGCCATGCTGGTTGATCATATATTTCTGTTTCTTCATCCCCATTAAGTTTATCTGACTTTTAAGATATAAACTAACTTTACTAAATGAAACATATGGTGCTGGATAAACTGTTTATGATCTCCTCTCCTTAGCTATTTCACCTGCTGATGTCAATTATGGGGAAACTTTAAGTACACTTCGCTATGCAAATAGAGCCAAAAACATCATCAACAAGCCTACTATTAATGAGGATCCTAACGTCAAACTGATCCGTGAGCTGAGAGCTGAAATAGCCCGATTAAAAGCCCTGCTTGCTCAAGGGAATCAGGTTAGCTTTACTTGAAATTTATGTGTAATTTTCATTGAGTTATAACCTCTATTTCTAGAATGTAATGAGATAATTATCTTTCATTATATTGATTTGAGTAAACAAGCTCTGTGAGGCTATGAATGAATATTATTTTCCTGATTGAATCAGTTTCCATATGGCCAGTAGATTACCTCTTTTAACATAAGGGGGGAAAAATTGTCATCCCAAAGCTTTGAGCTTTCTCTTAATATAATCAGAACTTGATTGCAGTGTGCTGTGGAACCAGTCAGTCACCACAGCATAAGGAGACTCAGCAGTAACATATTTCCTGAGTCTAGCCTGATGGACTCAAGGGGTGCTTCATCTAGTATCTTAAAAGAAGTAGAAGGTATAAAGTATTTCAGATGTGTCAATATAAAAATGTAGGATTTTGAAGGCATCTGGACAATACATTTTATTTGTCTTTGGCTGCACAGCACATTAGACAGTAAGTAACATCCTAAATACATAAAAGTATTTTCAGCGGTGGCGTAAGAAAACGTGTCGCACTATATTTCCCTTTTGCACAATCCTCTTTCTTGTTCTTCCATCAGTATCAGGCATTATAGTGCTGCACAAGCTCAGTTAGGTGTAGTTTCTCTTCTGCTTCCAGGATGGTGAAACCAAGCTAACAATAAGGAAGGTGCAATTGGCTCAGGCCAGTCATCTCTTCTAAATAATGTCACTTGAGACTGCTAGATTTCTTACTTGAGCAAGGATCATTTGGAGGTATCTGAAATGATACTTCAGATATATTTCTAGAACAGTCTGGTTTTAGTTTAGATGGGCTGTGCAGTATGAAATGTCAGTTCAGCACAGACTCTTTTTAATAGAAGGCTAGCACTTCTGCTAGATTTTATTCTACAAAACATTTGCTAAACAAGGGGATGGGACCACAGTTGGAAATGGTAATATGTATTGTAGATGATTGAAGCAGAGTGCTGCTTTGTTACAAACAATTGGAAACCTCTTTATGGGGTTGAATTGTTATACTTGTGTTTCTTCTATCTTCTTTAAGAGGGGAAAATGAATTTATTTATGAAATACAGTTTGATTTAGAGGTGGCAAAATAGATGTAACTTGGACGCTTTTGAAGATCTAATGCTTTAACTTAGTTCCAACCTGTGGATGTCCCAAACCACATCTGGTTCGGTTTTAGGCTTTGTGGGAGACTAAATAGAGAACTTGCCTATGTTAATGGAATTTGTGATGGTTGGTTAAGGAGCAGGCAGTGTTATGTATGCACAGTAGAATATAAATCTCTGTATAATTTCTTTTGTGGTTTTCCATTATATTCCCAGAATACTGTATTGCAAATGCTTCTGTGGATGACTGAAGATATTTGTTACCAAAGTATAGTGCTGGATTTAATGTAGAAGGTCACATGAGTTGCTTATATGTGTGTATGTTGCATAGGAGTTTTCATTGTCTAAGGCCAGTTACCTTAATATATATTAATTTAAGATAAACAATATAGGTATGTATTATAGCAAAATTGTTCACTATTGATGCATAATAAATTTTCATGTTTAACACAACTGTAGATAGACTTATCAGGAATTACACATTATAAAGTTGTGTCCAGTTTCAGCAACTGTGTGTCTGTGACCATGCATATGTGTAGTGAATGAAAACAGTACTCTCAAATCAATGACTTGTACTTGAAATTGCAAGATTTGGATTACTCTGTACAGTGTTTCAAGGTAAAATGAGGTATATATTCGAATTTAAAATACTTAATCCTAAATAATAAAAAAATAAAAGAAAGTTGAACAGTTGCATTTTGTTCATTTGATTCTGACAGAAATAGTTACTTTTTTTTCTTCTTGTTTTTGCCTGACAATGTTTGCTTTTTACAATTTTAGATAGCACTCTTGGATTCTCCAACAGCTTTAAGTATGGAAGAAAAACTTCAGCAGAATGAAGCAAGGGTGAGTTATAATCCCATAAAACAATTAAAAAAAAAAAAAAAAAAACAAAAAAAAACCAAAAAAAAGGGTCTGCATGTGAGAGGTTTGGTAAATTTCAGGGGGTTTTTTGATGCTCAGCTAAATTTTCACCCACCAAATAGCATTGCCTTGGTGCCTTTTTAAAAAAAAACAAACCCACTTTTGTGCAAATTTGTTTTGTTATCCTACTAATGTGAGAGATACTTTGTTAAAAAGTTACCTTTGATATTTATATAACAGTTCTGTTTAATGAAAATACTTGTTCCCAGGCCAGCTTGCCTTACTAAGAAACTATAACTAGAAGAGAGAGGCGAAAGCCACTAGATGAGAGTAATCAGTAACCAGTAATTGCAGTAACGAAGCAGTCACGATATTAAAAAATACAGTAAAAGATTTATGGGGAAAAATGATCAACCCTTATGTTTTTAAGTAATCAATAACTTGTGCTGTGGGGTAGGTTTGCAGAAAATTTCAGTCTTTGAATCTGATGTACAAATAAGTTCAGTGCCTAATTAGCTGTCATTTTTGGGGAGAGTCTAAGATCTAGATGCACTTCATGGTGTGCCTCACACAAAGTTGTTTTAGTAATCCAGCTCAGTGTTAGAGGCTGGGAAAAATTCCCAATTTAGATGTACAAAAAGGGAAAAAAATATATACATACACACACTATGATTTATCTAATATGTAATCTTTCCTTCTTCTATCATACTATGTTATTTTCTATATACTTTAGGGGCTTCTGAACCTGTTTAAATTGTAAGGTTTACACTAGTGCTGCTTAGACCTTTACAGTTAGAGAATGAACACATTGCTTTTGAGAATCCTGCTTTATCTGTGTAATTGGTCAGAATTCCTGTTAGTAATACCACTTTTCAAGACATATTGAAACCCTTTTTCAGTGAAATGCTACTTTAAAATAAACTTCATGACAGAAATGGTCAAAATATCTGTATTAGTATGCAGCTTAGCTAGGTGCAAAGTAGACTCCAGGATTCTCCGTGAGCTGTGTTTCTGCTTGGAATGCATTTTTCACCTCTGTAGTACATGTGGGAATCCTTACTGTGTTGTACTCAATAATTCAAGTAGCACCTGCAGAACCATAAGTGCAAATTATTATTATTTTTTTCATTTTTATGCTAGGTTTTATAAAGTTTTTAGCTGAATCAGAGGTGACTGATAATAGCGCACATTGTATGCCCTTATTTTTGTGCACAGATGAAAAGCTTTTATCTAAAAGTAGCTGAGTAATATAAACTGCTGCCTATATGCTAATTAGAGTATGTTATTCATGCTCTGACAGTAATCGCTGCTTGTCCTGCTCACAAGTGTTGGCCCCTTTGCGTGGGGATTATATTGAACATATTTTATTATCTTTTGTTAGCCTCATTAGAAGGTTATGAGATTACTAGTCATGATAATTATAACAGACATAATTACTGAAAATTCTTAGTAGATACTGCAGTGGTTATAGCTTTTTTTCTAATTGAGTGCAATAATTAAGTTGTTTATACAGATCTAAAGACTTTATCACCATATTTAAATGATCTGACAAATATATGGGGGCTTTCTTTAATGAGTTGATTTGTCCTTATAGAAGAACAATTTATAAATTGTTTCTGAGCAATAAAGATTGTTCTGGTATGATGAATCAACTCATGCTAGACCTTCATGTTTTTCTTGAATAATTTCAATGATAATTTTTGTTGTTGTTGTTTTAACATTCCAATTAGCATCACTAGGAATAATAATGATGCATTGAAAAATGTGCTTACTTTGTTGAAATCTTGAGATACAGGTAGAGATGAGAAGTTTCTTTAGTTCTCATTCAGTTAATTTGCAGCTGGTCTGCAAAGGTAACTAAGAAAGTAGGCTGCAGGTGGCAAATGCAGACATGTAGCTGGGTTGGTTTATTTTCTTTTTACAGCTTTTCTGCAAATGAAGTGAATTCAAATAATAAAAGGTTATGTATGCTTTCAAAACTCTGCTTTTAATTCCTGCACAGAAACCTGGTGATTTAAAAAATGAAAGTGTGTGTGTGTGTATAATATATTTAATGTGATTATGATTCCAAGTCAGCTAAAGCTTTGAGATGGAACTACCTGAAGCACCCTCTATGCACCGCTGTCCAAAATGTCTGAAAGGTTCTGAAATGAAAAGAACCTTTACTGGTATAGAAGCTGTGATAGTTAACTTAGGAGATGGACAACTGGATGAGGAGGAAAGGCAGGACAAAACCTAAGCATTCTGTGAGTCTAACCTTGGTGCCTGGGAAAAGGTTATGGAGCAGATCATCTTGAGTGCCATCATGTGGCATGTACAGGACAACCAGGTGATCAGACCCAGTCAGCGTGTGTCCGAGGGGCAGATCCTGCTTGATTCACCTGATCTTCTCCTATGACAGGGTGACCTGTTTAGTGGATGAGGGAAGGGCTGTGGGTGTAGTCTGCCTGGACATCAGTAAAACTTTTGACACTGTTTCCCACTGCATTCTACTGGAGAAACTGGCTGTTCATGTCTTGGACAGGCATATTATTTGCTGGCTTAAAAGATGACTGGATGGCTGGGCCCAAAGGGTGGTGGTGAATGGAGTTAAATCCAGTTGACAGCTCGTCACAAGTGGTGTTCCCCAGGGCTCAGTATTGAGGCCACTCCTGTTTAATATTTTTATCAATGATCTGGATTAGAGGATCGAGGGCACCCTCAATACGTCTGCAGATGCCACCAAGTTGGGTAGAAGTGTTGATCCACTTGAAGGTAGGGAGGCTCTTCAGAGGGACCTGGATGGGCTGGATAGATGGGCTGAGGCCAGTGGTTTGAGGTTCAACAAGGCCAAGTGCTGGGGTGTGTACTTGGACCACAACAATGCCCGGCAACACTGCAGGCTTGGGGAGGAGTGGCTGGAAAGCTGCTTGGCAGAAAAGGACCTGGGGGTATGTAGCATCTCTGCAGGCAAAGGCAATCTTACAGCCCTCCCATCTTTACTCTTCCCCTTCTTCTCTTAAATTCACAG
>JANHGN010005090.1:103875-132007 GCA_024605025.1 Megaceryle maxima | reverse complement strand
GGGAGGAGTGGCTGGAAAGCTGCTTGGCAGAAAAGGACCTGGGGGTATTGATCGACAGCCAGCTGAACATGAGCCAGCAGTGTGCTGCACAGGTGGCTGAGAAGGCCAATGGCAACCTGGCTTGGATCGGGAATAGTGTGGCCAGCAGGTCTGTGTCCAGTGCTCTCCCTGTCTAATGCCTTTGCAAGCAGCTTCTTACTTCTCTGATAATTCCAACCGAAGTGATTTCTAAGTTGCAGGAACCTTTCCTCTGATTCTCTCCTGAACTCTGCCTTGTCTGCTTCTTCCACTGCATGCTGTCCTCTGGAGAATATTTTAGCCTGAACATGCCTACCTGTGCCGTAGGAAAGGAGCTGTTGTCTTGTTACAGCTAAAGGATCGATCTGCAGCAGTAGACTTTGTAGGACAGCTGAAGCACTTTATGGAATTACTCCATTTCTTTGAAAATGCCTGCTGTGATTTGAAGTGGCTATTCCTCCTTTGGTTCATTTTATATGAATTCTGTGATTTTTCCATTCTGAGAGAGAAGTATTGTCAGTATTGCCACTTACTGCTGGAGCAGCAGTGCTCTTCTAAATATTGAAGTATTGAACTTCACAAAGAATTGCACAAGTCTTTAGTACTCCTCTGAAAATACATTAAGAACTTCAGAAGTAATTTTTTTGCAATATTTTTTTCTTTTCTAGGTACAAGAACTGACCAAAGAGTGGACAAACAAGTGGAATGAAACTCAAGATATTCTGAAAGTAAGGCAAATAAGTAAATTTTCACCTGATATTTGAACTAGTCTTAGCATTTTTCCCTCAAAAAAAAAAAAAAAAGTTCCTGTTCTAAGCCACCTTCTTTGGCTTTTTTTAGTATTTTCTCAGTCTTGTTTTAGCTTATTGCAAAGAATTAGGTTTTTACAGTTTTATAAAGTAATCAGACACAGTGGTATTTTTAAATAAGATTTTAAATAATATTCATAAAAGTTAGTACAGTTCTTTGTTTGCCTCCATGTAGTGACCTCACAGCATGAAACAGCTTATCTCTAACACATCTTTAAAATACTGAATGTTTTTGTGGAGTTGCAAACTACGAAAAACCTGTGGCAGGGGCAAGTGAATCCCTCCTGCCCTTGGTATTTGTGTTGTATAAAGAAGCCCCGTGAATTTCTGTTCCATTGAGTATCTCAGTGAGTATCCAGTGAGTATCTTAGGGCACAGTGGATACAGATTTTTGTGTTGGCCTTCAGATTCAGCTTTTGGTCAGAAATGGCTTGTAAACTTGAAAAGCAACTTTCAATGGGATTTCTGCAGTTGAATTTCCTCCAGCAGGTCTTCATCAATCCCAACAGATGCGTCTGACCTAAGCATGCTCTGGAGTCCCAAGCACAGAGATTTTGGCAATGGATTCACATAAGCTGGCCTGTGTTATGCTCTTTATATGACTCCAGACTTACTTCTGGAGCAGTTAAATCCACAGTGCTCTCTTGTGTTTTGTAGATTTACTACAAATCCAAGAGGGTAAATTGCTGTTATTTCCATACTGTGTTTTTTCACTTGATGTAGACTGGGTCTTTTTTGTTTTCTGCATGTATCTTTGTTGTCCTGCTTTCCAGTTCTCTTGGTAAGATTTCACATTGGCATTTGGTGCCTGATTAAGCTGATGATCTGAGGTGATATCTTAATGAGCACCTTAACGATTCTGTACACACATACACACACCAAAGTGCACATGCACACGTACACACCCAGGAGTTATTCCTTAAATTTCTTCTCTGTAACATAGACTAACATATTTCTGCAAAATGTTTTAACTATTCTGTTAATATGTTTTAAAACAAAGCTTAAGCTTTTACGTCTTGCTCTCCATGCTGAGCATAAACTTGTTTTGGGGCGCAATTCAAGCAAGCATTTAGAACTAATATTAACTTAGTATCACTGATCTGAAACTTGATTTAATTTTTTTTTAGTTGATTTTTTTTTTCTGCATATTATTTTTTGATTACTTTCATATTTTTATTTCAGTTCACCACTGTCTTTTATCTGACTTCTAAATATGTTGAATGGCTCCATGCTTAAAAATGAAAATAAAACATAAATAGCATAGAGAACTGAGCAGGGTTGGTAACTACCTAGCAGATGGCGTGACAGAATGGACTGTTTAATGTCTGTCTAGATACTGAACTGGGAACTATCATTTGCATATTCCTTGGAGATGTTCTGGGTCCAGTTTTGCATTATTTCTGGGTTATTTTTTATTTTGAAGCATCTATACAGATGCAGGACTTCATTAATCCTCTCTTTACTTGCATCTGGATTGGGGAGGTCATTGCACATGGAGAATTTGTGAATTTTGTTCAGTTGTGAAAGTGAACGGGATGGAGTACGTGGAACGTGCTGATTCTTGCAGAAAAAAGTACAGAATTATAGGAGGTGTTAACAATCCATATAAACAAGGGAAGCTGCATTTCTTAAATAGCTGAATATAAAGGACTTAAACACAGAAGTTGTAAATCTACTTTTCTGAGCTTTTGTTAGGTTAATTCATACAGCTTTTGTATTTTGCTGATATTTGAATACATGAACATAGCTTGCATTTCACTTTTGGGTTAAGGGCAGTTGATAAAACTTTCTTGGCCCTCCAAAAATGAAAATCTATAAAATATTTCGTGGTTGTACTGTTCTATTTTCAACCATTTTACTGAAGCTATCCGTATTTTTATTTACTTCTTTTTTTTTAATGATTCCAGAAATCACTGCCAGCGTATGACTGGAAAAGGGCTTTTTAAAAGTTTGCCAGGCTGAGTCATTAGAAAGCAGATTTTAAAGAGCAGTGGTGTTTCTTGTAATGGACTCATACTATATAAGTTTGCTGGCTTCTTTTTGTTTCCTTATTGATGTAACCCCTCTTGCACCTAGACTGTGCACATTGTTCTTTTGTAAAATTAGAATGGCTCGTTACCCTTTGAGAAATGAGACCGGCCTCATATGTCCACCTCACTGCAGTCACCACTGCAACATTTTCCATGTCATAATGCAGTAACTTCCAGGACAGACTGAGGTACTCGGAATTTCACATCCATTTTTATGTTTAAAACCTGCTTCCCCCTTCCTCCCCCTGGGCTTGCAGTCCTGAGAGAGTTACTGCCTTTCAGTTCCTGCAGCCAGCTTGGAGAATTAAAAACCTTTTGTTTTTTGGTCCCTAAAACCTTTTTCTCCAAATTTTTTAGGCAGTAGATTTTGAAAATTCATGTAAACAGGTATCTGTTACCTATCCATATATGCCTATCAGATGCAAGTGAATTTGCAGGTAGGTGAATGGGATTTCCTGCTCTATTATAGGTAATCAGCCCTAAATATAGGAGTTCACATGATTTTAAATTGTTCGTACAGGCTGATGGGCAAATCTGTGCATGTTTAAATCCAAAATCATTGAAAGGATTTTGAATAAGCTTTGTCAAATACATAAAACCAAATTCATAGGGCATGCTGGTGTCTTCTACTAGATCACCAGATACTGCTGGGGAAACAGTTACCCAGCTTTTACTGAATACGGTGCTTTCATCAGTGCTGACAAATAAATGATGCATACTTGTTTGCAGGGAAGATGTTCCTTAAACTTTTTCACCCCTGCCAGTCATTTTGAACCTTGTTTTAAATTAGACAAGCAACATATAAGTGTTACCTTGAAAAGAATTCATAGAGAATGGAAAATACTATCCAGCTAGAAAATACCAAGGAAGAGAATATACCGTGTGAAGGCCAGTTTTTGATAAAAAGTATTTGGCAGCTTAAAATTCAATTATTTCAGTCGGCACAGTGCCATGTGTGCAGCTGACATGTGTATCCCAGGATTCTTCCTTGTTTCTGCTTGTAGCTTTTATCCCTTTTGATCTTTGTGTCTGTGTGGTTCACCCGAAGTTACAGTTTTCCATCACGGTGTGCGTTTTTAGACAGAGTATGTTGCACTATAGAATCATAGAATTGTGAGGGTTGGAAGGGACCTTAAAGACTATCCAGTTCCAACCTCCCTGTTGATGGCAGGGACACCTCCCACTACAGCAGGTTGCTCAGAGCCCCATCCAGCCTGGTCTGAAAAACCTCCAAGGATGGGGCTTCCATCACCTCCCTGGGCAACCTGTTCCCGTGTCTCACCACCCTCATGGTGGAAAAAATTCTTCATGTCCAACCTGAATCGACCTCTTTCTAGTTTTAATCCATTCCCTCCAGTCCTGTCCCTGCCTGACAGCCTAAAAAGTCCCTCCCCAGCTGTAGTCCCCCTTAAGATACTGGAAGGCCACAATAAGGTCTCCTTGGAGCCTTCTCTTTTCCAGACTGAATAACTCCAGCTCTCTCAGTCTGTCCTCACAGGAGAGGTGCTCCAGCCCACTGATCATCCTTGTGGCCCTTCTCTGGACATGTTCCAGCACATCCATGTCCTTCCTGTAATAGGGGCTCCAGAACTGGACACAGTACTCCAGGTGGGGTCTCACAAGAGTTGAGTAGAGGAGGAGGATCACTTCCCTTGATCTGCTGGCCACACTTCTCTTGATGCAGCCCAGGATATGATTGGTTTTCTGGGCTGCAAGAGCACACTGATGGCTCATGTTTAGCTTCTTGTCCACCAGCACCCCTAAGTCCTTTTCTTCAGGGCTGCTCTTGAACCAGTCACTGCCCAGCCTATATTGGTGCTTGGGATTTCTCCAACCCAGATGGAGGACCTTGCAGTTGGCCTTGTTGAACTTCTTGAGGTTGGCATGGACCCACCTCTCCAGCCCATTGAGGTCCCTCTGGATGGCATCCCTTCCCTCCAGCGTGTCAGCTGCCCCACACAGCTTGGTGTCATCAGCAAACTTGCTGAGGGTGCACTCAATGCTGCTGTCCATGTCGCTGATGAAGATGTTAAACAGGACTGGTCCCAGTATTGATCCTTGAGGGACTCCACTTGTCACTGGCCTCCACTTGGATACGGATGCTATCTTGTCTTTTAAATGTTGTCAGTTCTGGATTTGGTGCAGGGTCTGTATGATTGCATGTCACTATCAGCTGTGAAGATCTAGTATAATCCTTCATATGAGCTGTTGTCAGACTGGACATACCTTGGACTGCTGATGGCAGTATTGATAACGTGCTTGCTCTCTTTCATACATTTGGAAGAAGCCCTTTTGCAGGGTGACTGTCTGGGTGCCTCTAGAGCCTGAATCACTGTCAGCTCCCACCTAAAGCCCAAATTCTCATGTTTTCATTCTGAGAAGATTAGGACACTGCATACATTGGTGGTTTTAAATTTATGTTGACTCTAAATGAAGTATTCTTTATTGTGTAGCATGGCAGCTTCTTGATGTTGTTAACCTGTCTGAAGTGACAAGCGTGTTTTCCAGTGGTGATGTTTTTCATCCTTGACCACCTCCCTACAATGCAACATGACAGAATCACACAATCTCTATGGTTGGAAAAGACCTTTAAGATCATCAAGTCCAATCATTATCTCACTCTGACAGGGCTGCTACTACACCATATCCTTAAGCACATATCTAGATGGCTTTTAAAATACATCTGGGGATGGTGATTCAACCACTTCCCTGGGCAGCCTGGTCCAGGCTTTGATAACTGTTTTGGTGTAGAAGTGTTTTCCTGATGTCCAACCTAAACCTCCCCTGGTGCAGCTTGATGCCATTTCCTCTTGTCCTATCAGCTGTGACTTGGGAGAAGAGACCAACACTCGCCTCTCTACAACCTTCTTTCAGGTAGTTGTTGAGAGCATTAAGGTCTGCTCTCAGCCTCCTTTTCTTCAGACTGAACAACCCCAGCTCCCTCAGCCACTCCTCATAGGAGCTATTCTCAAGATCCTTCACCAGCTTTGTTGTCCTTCTCTGGATCTGCTCCAGCACCTTGATGTCTTCGGTTTTTTATACTGCAGCGCCCGAACTGCACTCTAACCTTACCAGCCTAGCATTGCAGTCTGTCCCCAGTCCCTCTTCTTAAGCAAACGGAGGGTATTTTAATGTGCAATAAACTTCATAAGTTTGTGGAATGATGCTTCAGCAATGGGTAAGTACTGCGTGGAAACCCAGAACGATAGTGTTTGATTTGAAGCCCACAGATTTGGGGTTATTTCATCAAATGTCAGCTTTATCAAAAGAATTGCACTTTGCAAACCAGTACTGCTTTGCCTTGCTTTGTCTTCAGGTGTCTTACAGCATCAGCATTTACTTAATTGTAGCATTTTGCTTTCATTTCACTCATTGAATTTTTCTATGGCTTTATTTTTACCCCTTCTGTTAATGTTCTTTTGTACACATCCCCAAAAAGAAGAGGAGGAAAGAAAAACTATTTCCTCATTTTTCCTTAGTTTAGTCCTTTTTGTATTGTTCTGCTAAAGATCACTCCTAGGGTCTGCAATTTCTTTGTATGCTTTTTAAGATGTTAAGGTAACCTATCCAACTTTCGATTCTTCTCTTTCTTTGAGGCTTTAATTGGTACAAAAACTTCTTTTGATGTGGCTGCTATATTTGACTGCATGTGTTGTCATCCTCCTAGATATCTTTTTTTTTTTCTTTTACTGGCATCTTATTTTTGTTATCTTTTGTGCATGTTCCAATTTCTCTCTCTAACCTTTAACAGCTTTTATATTAATCTTTTAAAAATGTGTATTCCTTTATATAATTCTCTGCTCTTCCATCTTTCCAACTTTCTTTCACATTTCTTCTCCCCGTTATTGTTTGTGTAGAAATTGGTTTGACTTTTAGCTGTTGCTTTTTGATGCATGTCATTTGTACCTAGTATTTAGATGCTCTTTTTTTCAAGTAGATTTAGAGTTACCTTTTATTTCATTACCCTGTTGTTTGATTCTAATCATGTCATTAGCTTTGTGTGGCAGAGCTCAACTGATGTCAAAGGATGTGGAGAGATCTGTCTTCACAGAGTCTATTAAAGGACAGTGTCTAGTTTTTTTGTGTGTGTGTGTGTGTGTCTTAATTCTCCTGATCAATAGTTTAACTAGTAGCTGCTTAGTCTGGCTTTGTCCTGTTGGATTTAGTGACACCACCTCACTTTCATCAATAATACTAATTCTGCTGCAGCACTTTACCACATGTTGTGTAAATACATTACTGAACCCTGTTTATTTGATCTTTTTCGTGCCCTTTGGTTGACTATGGGTTAATAGAAGATTTTTATGCCTTAACAATGGTTGTCCTTACCTGGGGTAGAAAACTCTTTGTTTATCTTCAAGCATTAACATCTACAGTTATTTTTTTGTATATATCATGCTTCTTTTTGGGGAACATGAGATACTCTTAACTTGCCATGATAAGTATATACAGATTAATACCAAACAATTTGATAGACCTACTCACCTAAACAGGGAAATTTTCTTTCTTTAGGAATCGTGGCTGTATCCAGCAAAGGCACAAGAACACCAAAACTCAAAGTACCTGTGTTGCTCTTTATGGAGTGCTAATTAGGCTGGCAGGAACTAATAGATTTTGATTTTAGTAATTTCCTTTCCATGTTGGCTTGTACACCATAGTGAACTCTTAAGAGCAGTTTGTTGTGTACTACAGAAATGCTACATTACTCTACAGTTATTTGCATTTCCAGGTAATTTTGAAACCATAGTTTCTGAATGGTACATAAACATTATCTCAGTTCTACTGCCTGTAAGGCTGGGCATAAATTACCATTTTCCTGTTTTATGCTGTTTTGTTACTTCCTATTAATCTTGACTTGGGTTGTCTTCTGCTTCTCACTTGTTTTGTGTTCTTCTCCAGTACCTTGCCCTTCAATGAGCATTTGTTTTCTTCATATTTTCCTGTCTTTGTTTTAATAACCTCAGTCCTCAGATGAAAAGTGCTCTCAGTTAACACCTGCTTCTTTCACATAAAATTCTTGTGTCTACTAAATCCACTTTTTGGTGGCTCTAGGGTAGAGAAGTTGTGCAAGCTCTTGGGCTTCTGAAGAACAAACTGTAGAACTTCTTTTAAAAGAAGTACTTAACTGCATCAGTAGTAATAATCATAGTCCATTAACCATGATGTGGACTTTTTGCCCAAAAAACAGTATTTGTGGGTTTTGTGCCTGTTGCATAGTAAAATTACTAGACCACTAGGAATCTCATAGTCTAGCACATAATGCAGCTGTTCTAGATCACTAATGAATGGCTTGGTGGTTATTTTGGGGGTTTTTTTGGTGGTTGCGTTTTTGCTGTGTTTTGTGTGTGGTTTTTGTTAATTTTTTTTAGAGATTTATAAATTTAGATAAAATTGTGTAATGAACAAAAAATACATCTTGATATTGGTAATTATTTGTATCAACCCAATAATTGAGTATTGGAAAATTGCTTATTATGAAGTTTTTGCAAAAGACTCCAATCTAGGCTTTAATCCTGCCCCTAAAAAGTACATGTGACTTTTTAAGACTTCTGGACCTGTGCCCTTGGAACACAGGTTCTAAAATGGTTTTATTTGCAGATGGAATGAAGAAATGGAGTTACAGGAATGGTGTGCATTTAGATACAAAATGATGTATGCATGATACTTTATTTAAATTGTTCATTTTCAGCTTTGGCATATGTGTTTATTTGTATATTTGGCAGGAATAACAACTTGTTTCTAAGGTTTTTTTTTTTCCACATTTCAGTAAGTGAATCATTTATGTAAAGTTGTTGCTAGTTAGACATATTGGTGTTGCATTTTGGTTAGAATGTCTGTTGGCTGTGTTTGAAGCATAACTCTGTACCTCTAATGGGAGACTTAAATCTGTACTTTTATTTGAACAAATGTTGTCATTTTGTGACTTTTGTCATCTGTATTAAGCAACACTCATTGCATGCTTCCAGTTCTTGTTTCTTTTCTACAAACTATATCTTCTGCTTGAATTTCAGAAAAAGGTTGAAAAAATTATTGCAAAATGAAAATAGGATTGTCTATCTATGGAGCCAGCAGAAAGAATTTAAGTCGGATGTTACTGCCGAATTTGTTTTATTTTGGAAAAGCTGCAAGAATAAATAGAATAACAACTCTGTTCCTAGGGATGTTTGCTTTCTCGACAACTGTTTGCCCTCCAACAATTATGTAATATATGTACATCTATCAAACCAACCTTGTATGGAAAGGAAAAATGCCCATTTGTATTAAAGTCTCTAATTAACATATTATGCTTAATAGGATTCCCCTCAGCTGGCTTCTTAATATTGTGCAGAATACAAGATACTAAGGTTTTAAAAGGACTGATGTTAATTATTCTTGCTTTTCTCGGTCAGGAATCACACAATAAATGATAATAGCTTCTCTTTTTCTAGAAGCCTGCTTTAAGTGTGGTTTTAGTTTCTTGCACTAGATGTCACTGCAGATACAAATATCAGGTTCTTCTGCATGTTTAATTCAGATTTAACTCAGATATTTTAAGGCAAAATGATTTGCAATATCTTGACTTTCATTGCAGTTCAGATCTACTAAAATGAATTCATGAGAATGCCAAAATGTTTGGTTTAGAAGCAAGTCTTGAGGAACACGAGCAACTGTTTTGACACAAACACTTGTGAGCAACAATTCACAAGTGGATGCACTGTGGAGTTTTATTGCCATTATTTTTTCAGTACATTTTTCAACTCTCTTTTTCAAATAACTGACTATCTAGAATATTTGATAAATTACTTTAGTTAAAGCCTTTAAAACATACTTGTTTTCTTAACTTTCTTGTAGCCTTGGTATTATAGGGATATAAAAGAACAGTTTCTGGGAGAGGTAGTATCTTTTATTTGACCAAGTAATGTAGTTGAGAAAGTAAATAGGCTTTTAGACATACAGATCTTTTATCAGGCCTCTTGTTCTATTTGCTTTCTATTTTAATACATCTTGCAGCTGAAAAGCCAGTGGCAATGATATGTACCTTCTTTTTATAACTGTTTCTTGTAACATTTTTCTCTTCATTAATCAACTTCTGTAGGTTTATAATTGAATTTTGGTACAAGAAATTGTAGTAAGTTGACTTCCCCCCCCCCCCCATCTTTTTTTGTTGTTTTGAGAAAGTTGTCTGAAAATAAGGAAATATTTACTGTTCTTAATCCTTGTACAGTATTTACCCACAACTCTTGCCTCCTGAGCAATGATAAGTAATATCTAGTTTAGCTCTCTTTTATTAGGGTTTGTTGCTTTCTGGTACCTGGTCTTGTGCATTATTTATTTTCCAAGTGTAGCAGTTGCTGGCAGTGGTTGTAGTCTATAAAATCATCTGTTCTGGTTAGAAAATTTAAAGTTGGGATAAACTGTAATTATGAAATGTCACATAGCTTCTCTTCTCCAAAGCTGCTACAGATGGACTTTCTGCTCTTTGAGGGTTGATTCAGAATCAGGGACTTGAAAACATAAGATATTTTCCCTGACCCCTTTTTTTTGTGGTTGTTTTTTGGGTTTGTTTTGGTGGTTTTCTTTGGTTTTTGTGTTTTTGTTTGTTTGGTTTTGATTATTAAGATCAAATTAACATATTTTCATTCCAGGATCTTTATGCTATTGGCCAGCACACAGATTTCTGCTTTCAGAATTTGAGTTTCAACAGAGATCAAGCAAACTTGATTTGTTTTACCTTAAATAGACATTGTTTTTTCATACTATATTACTGAACAGATGCCATTATTAAATGTTGATTGTTAATTCATCTGTTCATCTCTCTTGCTTCAGTCTGATAGGTATGCCTAAGTCCATGCAAACTGAGAAGAAAGAAAAGACAGGAGAGAGAGTTGTCTATAAAAGAAAACAAATAGAAACTTTTTCATGGGTTATATGATTGTCCTGAGATACCCATTGCTTTTTCTTCAGCAGAGCAGCTAGTTGCTCTTTGCTCAGCAATGATTTTCTTCAGTGCTTTGTCCACTTTCAGCCTTGGCTTGCTGTTGTCAGAGGAAGAAAAAAATATTAAATTGAGAACTGGCGCTACTGATCTAGTTCTTTTCCTAATAGAAATACTATTGAAAGCATCCCAGCCACCTGGGGATCGCCGAATGCAACAATCAAAAGAAGATTTTGAAAGAAATAGTTGTTGTCTGATTTAAAGTCTGCCTGCCACCTGCGTTCATCTCGTAAAGAAACCTCCTTCCTCTCTTGGAGCCTCTTTAGCTGCTTGCGATGCCTCTGTGGTGGACCGACTGCTTGTAATTTTCAGTTTCTGCTAGAAAGTTGTAATTGAGAGGTGCCTAATGCTACTGGTTGGGTTTTATTTCAGTTTTAAACTGTTTTTTCCCCACTTGAAACCACCTGGACCGTCGGAGAAGCAGGATTGAGGGCTGCCGTTTCTGAGTTCAACAGCCATGGATTAAGGCAGGGTTGAATAGTTTGGTTGATTCAGTCTGTGCATTCCAAAAGAGGCCCTTTGGTTTCTAGGAATAACCGTACTCCAAAGTATTTCACCACCATCCTTCTTACAGCTGGGGCCCTACATTTGTGGCTTATCCAGGCCATGCTTAGCTTTAATCCATCCCTAGGGTTTGTAGGCTGTTTTCAAATGAGAGGGAGTCAGACAGAGTGAGTTTCTTTTGAAATCCTTTCTACAGCTCAGATGCCACTTGTTCAACAATTCCTCCTGGGCATTTGATCTGCTTTTCTATTAATTTTCTTGTGGCAGGAAGGGGAGCTAAATTGAAAGCAGTGGAGGCTCTTGATTCAGCCTGTAGAAAAAAGAAGAAATACACCCTGAAAGCTGTTTCTTCTAAAGGATCAGCAAAGTAGGAGTGAGAAGGAGAAAAGACAGAATGTAAATTTCAGATTGGACTTGGTTATGGGAAGGTAAAGAAGAATTCCAACAGCAGTGTTTGAGATGAAAAACAAATTTATCTTGGGTTCCTCACAAAGGAACTGTTTCTAATGGCAATGTGTACTGGATATGAAATACTAGAACCATTTTATTATGCTGGTGTTTTTAGCAGTATATTTAGGAGTCTATTACTGAGTTATTCTGATAGCTTTGAGTATATGGTACTGTTGTGCACCTGACTTAGTGTCTTAACTGACAATGGTGTATAGCCTTGATTCAAGGATGGTAAAAGCACTGCTGGAGTGATGTGCTTGTTCTTTGTTTTTCCCAGCTACAGAGGTGATATTTTTAATGAAATCCATGAAGCGATGTCTTTAAACACAGATGGCAGCACAAATCTGCTGCTCTTGCAATTGGGCTGTATTCCTGAACAAACAGGCGGTTCCAGTTTCTGACTGCCATGTGTCTCTTCAGGTTCATTCACTCTGTACCTCATTAGCTGGGTTGTGAGGGACAGAACACGCTGGCAAACAAGCCTGTGAGTCTTCCTCTGAAAAGACTTTGCTATTGTGTTGCTAGTCCTGGAGCCTGTTTTTTCTCCTCAGTAGTTGTTGCTTACTAGTATGCATAGTCCTACTCCTGTCTTCAATTTCTTTCAGTAGAAAGGGATACATGTTGGCCCTGAGGAAGGGACTAAGAGATTTTAAGTAATCTATTACTTTTAGATTCATCTCTCTAGAAGTAGAGATTAAGCTCTAAGTAAATAATAAACAAAACAAAATAAGCGAAATGCTTCTTTATTCTCCCATCCCTCAAGAAACACAAAAAATGTATTAGCTATGAGACTAGGTTAGTCTTTGGATCTTTTTTTTTTTTTTTTTTCCCTCTATAATTTCATGACTCACTCATCCTCCAGCTTTAGGAACAAATGAGGTAGGAGTCCTGCAGGTAATAGTCTAGTTCACTGCATTCTCTTCCCAGAGTACAGTCTATGGAATGAATTACTCACAGATCCTGTAGAAAATATATGTACATGTAATCAAATTCTGTATTGGAATGCATATGGGAAAAGAGGATAAATTAAGAATGACTATTTCTTTCTCTTCCAACCAGGCCCTTTCTGTCTTTTAGATATTGTCATGAAGAATACCCGGGGCAGAGTTGCTGTCTCTTAGCTGGAAGGTATAGCACCTCCTGCTAGGAAATATCACAAATGGCAAGAAAAGTCTTGTTCTCTGCCCTAAATGTCACCACTGCAATATGCAGACTTATTTTTCCTTTGAGACTAATGTATGCTCAGTGTGGTCACACATAGGAAGCTGGGAAGAGGTGAAGCTTGTTCTGCTTGAGATGTAACAAAATGCTTTGTATGCATTGTTTGTTTTTTTTTTTTTTTTTTTGTAATAGAAAAATAGTTTCCCTTGAACCCAAGGTAGTGAGGCCAGAAACCAGCCTGCATCAGGTGCTCCAGCATGGAAAATGGCAGCTTTAATGGTTTAAATTTTGTAAGCCACTGGAAAACAGGATTTTACAGGCTGGTGTCCAGGAAGCTTGAGCAGCCAAACAGGCACCTCTACTTAAAATTAGCCAAATCCCGCAGCTCTCTTCAGAGAGTTTTTCTCAGATGTCAGTAGTAGCTCTGTCTGTACGAGGTCTGAAGTGTCAAGGAGCAGGCATTTCAACTTGTTAAATTTGTCCTTGTAATTCTGGGAGGGAAGGCCAGATTTCCTGAGAAATTGCTTTGAATCTGCCAAGGCTTCTGATGGGAATCCTTGCAGCACATTAAGTAGAGCAGTGCTTTGTGGTGCCGCTACAATAATAGGGTTTCTGTGTATTAATAGCTGCATGTCACCAGTGAGCACGTGGCGATCAGTTCTGAGGGGATAAAGAGAGAAAGAATGAAAACTGGAAAAGGTGAGCTGACCCTTATGAGCCTATGAACTGCTCCTGTAATTCCCATATTAAAAATTTTTTTAAAGGAATAGCATTATTAATATTCCATCATTTTACCTTCACTGTCTTGGCAGTTGCTCATTTAAGCAGTTCTGCATTGTGTATCTGCCTTTTTAATTGACATCCATTTCCGAGAGCTATTGATGCCTGTGTGGTCTGCTGTTGGAGCACCTGCACTTTCACAGTAAGCTGTTCACACAAAACTACACTTTTCTGATCTTGGTTGTTGCAGACTCTTTAATGGCTTTTCTTGATTGATGAGGGTGATGTGGTCTAATGCTGTAGGAGACCCGGAAAAAGCTGATTAGGAACTTTTCTTCTCAGTTATGGTTTTCTTTGTGACTTTGAATAGTAGAAGTTTCTTACTCTTGGAAGACTAAAGTGTCTTAACTGTACTAAAGTTTTTGTTTTAATTGTACCAAAACTGACTCTGGCAGGCACCGGGAGTGGGTTATTTTTTGGTCCCCTTGACTAGAAGGAGAAGACGGAGCAGGAATTGGTGTCTTCTCTAACATATGTATGCATGAGAATCAATATTCCCTTTCATAATTGAATATTATGAAAGTAATTAATTATAATCAAAGAGCATAGTTTTAATTTTAAAAAACATTTTATTGAAGTCCTAGGATAGTACAACATGTCTTTTTGAGATATCCACAGAATATAAAGCATACACCTCCTCACAGTTGGTGTGTTCCTTATTTCCTCCTGTCTTCCCCTTGCCTCCCAAATACCACCTACTACTTTTGTGGTTGATGATTCAAAATGTATTTTCTTACTTCAGAAACCAGACCTGTGTCAAGCTGAACATAGCTTAGAAATAGAAATAGCACAGAAATTTGATATTGTATATGCAGCTTTAGAAAATGCAAAAAAGGCTTGTTTAAAAGTCGCCCACTAAGAAGAGAAGCAGCTTCACTGATACAATATGGAACAAAACAGCTTTTCCTACTTAATGTGTAGGCTGTCACTTTAATGGGACTCTCAAATATCTCAAAGTTGTTTTCTTGGAACAGGGTTTTTTTTTTTTTTTTTTTGTTGGGTTTTTTTTTTTTTAATCTCTGGAATTGTCTTGTCAATCACAATTAAACACAATCGAATTTCTTTCAGCTGCTGCTCAGTGTTTTGTCTTGGCTAATCTCTTTGTGATAAGTATTTTGTAAGGGAGCCAGCCTGCAGAGCAAGAATGGTGTCCATGTAATCAGTTCTCATCCAAAATATAACAAGCTAAATCCTTGGTTCTACTTCTCCCGTCTTCTTTTAAGAAATTATTACTAGTAAGCCCAAACCAGATTTCACAGTCTTTTGAAATATTTTTTTCTTTTTTCCCCTCCTTTCCTACCTCTTGTTCCTCAGTCAATGCTTTTCAGTGGAAATTGGTGTTCTTCTCTGAGTAATATTATGCTCTGAGAAATCTTTTACCTTTTAAACCATCATATCAATAACCTTTCTAATGCTGGCATTTCTAATGTTTCCTGGCATAGATTTTCCAGTATTTCCTAATATTGGCAGGATCACTATGTGCTAGTTGTCTGGAATACTGTTGATGAAATGTCTGCCTGTCTTCCAGGAGGCAATGCAGCATTCAGTAGTAAGGAGCTAGTCTGTTCCATCTCTTCAGTGTCTAGTCTAGATAGTTTAACCCATCAGCACAAACATGAAAGTCTCTGAAGGTACCTGTTTTGTTTCCAAATAATTTTTCTGGTGCTGTTTTAGGTGTTTCCATTGGTCAATAGCAAGATTCTTTTATTATAAAGATTTTCTCTTTTTTTTTTTTTTTCTGGTATGCTTATTTATTTTCCCCTTTGCATCTAAGGATGTTATTGAGACACATAGTATAAAGAATACTGAGCCCTGACCATCTAATGTAACCTAATATCCTGTTTCCACTCCAGTCTTCCCAGAAGGAAATAAAAAAAATCTTGTCAGCAGTGATTGACTCATCCAATAGAGTCATGTTAAAAGAGAATGCAGGTTCATTTTTATTTGTTGGAGGGCTATGTGCTGGTGTTTCAAATTATTCATCATTTAGGTACTGAAATATCAGCTAGTGCTTGAAGGTATTTTAGGTGTCTAATTCCCTTTTGTTTCCAGTTGATTTGACTGTATGAATACCTTAAAAACACAGGGTTTAAACAGAATGCTATAGGGTAGTTCATTGTTTCTTTTCCCCAGTACAGCTTCCTTTTGTGTGAAAGAAACTTCACTGCTTTTCGGGAGCCTTTTCACCAAAATATTTGCAATTTTGGGCAGCTTCTGACCTAGTAATAGTTCATCCATGAATAGCATTGTTTCTACATCTGCAGTTTTTACCCTTAGGTAAATCCAGAAGACGTAATGAAGGGCAACTAATCCACAACAGACCAGTTAAAGACTTGCTCATCTTAAAGATGTCACCTTCTGTAGAACTTTCTGTTAAATATTTACATTTCATTTCTTTAAAGGTCTGATTTGCAGCATCTGGACAGATGATGCTGAAAGATTTGTTCTGAATGTGTTTCATTATACTCTTGGATTTTCTGTATGATACATTTCTGTTAGAAAGTGTCCTGTATGAGCACTTCTCCAGATCTTTGCTTATCATAGGTTAGAAGTTTATTTTTGTTTTCAACTGTGTTTCATCTCCCCTCCTGTTCTCATTTTGTGGCTGTGTTCACACAGCGTAAGGAAACAAAGCTGGAGATGGGTTATGTTTCAAAACATAAAGAACAGTTTTTCAACTTCTTATATTTTGTAGTGGTCTGAATGTGCCCAGACCTTAATTATGTGAAGAAGCAGATTTGATGCTGTAAGGAGTTGAATTGTTGTGGGTTTGTGGTTTTTTTTCTGCCCTTAGAAGCTTCTTACCATCCTCCTTCATTTCCATGCCTGAGATCAAACTACAATGTCAGGCTTCTAATTTTGATTGGATAGTGGCATGGTCAGTATGAGGGTTTCACGAGGTGATGGTAGGTCAAGAAAATACCGTATTTCAATCTGCACAAAAGCCAATGAACTAGTCTCTCCTGGTTTTTCAGTTGAATGTGGGGATGTTTGTTTTGAAGAATAATTTCTGGTCAAGGGAAACAATTCAAAATCCCATACCCTAGTCATCATGGGAAGCTTGATTGCTCCAAGGAACAAGATAAGCTGTTCAGAAGCTTTTAAATATATCCAGATACCTAATAGTGGGTCATGTTTTGCATGAAGGAGTGACATGTCCTTAGTTATTTGTTGTGTGGTGGTTTTTTGTTGTTGTTGTTTGTTTTTGGTTTTGGTTTTTTTGTGTGTGTGTTTTTGGTTTTTTTTTTTTTTTTTTTTCCCCAGCAGGATCCACTTGTCATTTGTGCTTCTGCATCTTCTGTGATGACAGCTTTTTAATGGGAACCTTAAAAACCCAGGGTTTGGAATATTGATATGGCAGTTGCTCTGCGATATTCATGTATTTACTGATTACATGCTGCAGGGACACTGGATTTTGAGGAAAGCAATAAATCTTATACTTGGAGAGAGCAATTGTCACATAGCTAGGAATTATCTGTGTTACAGCATTGTATATACCTTCATTTTTATGGTGTTCATTTCAGTTGTTTCCCCTATAGAAAAGGACAGATCCATTTGTGGTTTTGGTTACATATACCAACTTACTTAGTGTTTGGAGGGAAAGCTTTCTCCATTGAGAAGTGCAACTGATAATGTGGCAAATATATGAAGTCCCACTTACGGGCAGCTGAGATGTAGATGTTTAAAATGCCCAGCTGAATTATAGTAATCCCCCTATTATTTACCTCTGTTTACACAGTCTTTAATTATGTGTTCACATAATGGTCTCTTATGATTTCTTTCTCTGGTTTCAGTCAATGGTTGCAAAATTCAGCACAGAGTTCTGAGATGTGGAGGGAAGGAGGCCGTGGTCTGATGGGCCTTGTTTGGTTTCAAAGTTAAGGTCATATATAGGGAGTATAGCAGAAAGGTAAAGGAGGATTTTAAGGTTAAAGATTCCTCCAACCCAGGGAAATTGTATCTTATTGTATCCCTAACCCAGGGAAATCTGAGGGGGTTTCTTCCTGAGGAATTTTCATTTGGCTGTTTTCCTTTAAAGTTGCCAGTCTCTCAAGACATAAATTGATTAGCTGAATTCAAGACCCTCATTAAGACACTTAATTGAAATATGCCTGGGAGAAAATTTGGTTATATTTGGCTTTGTTTAAATACCTGTAGTTTTGTCCAACTGTAAACTGCTTTAGATGGAAAATTTTCAAATTTTCTCTGTTTAAAAAATATTTTAATGTTTGATGCCATAGATTACTTTCGGTAAAGCAGGGTCAAAGTTTGTCCTGGACTTAACAAGTAGTGTTCAGAGGTCATAAGCTTTTGTTTGCCAGTGATTTTTTTTTTTTTTTTTTTTTTTGGGGGGGTGGGGGGGTATTAATTCACCTGTCAACTGTTTTTCATTAAAAAAGGGAATTGTACATGTTAAATTCAACCTGACTTTATCACATAGTTGGGTTGGCAACATTTTTAAAAGGTATTTTAAAATATCCTGACAGTTAATGCAGCATTTAAACGAAAATTTCAAATATCTTGTCTGCTTTTTATTGAAATAAGTTAAATTATACCCATTATGAGGTCTTATTTAACTTTTGAAAATGTTAAACTTTTAGAGTCTTGGCTGCCTCAAAGGCATGAATGTTACTTTCTTTTTTATTGTTTTGTTTTAGCTGGTAAAAAATAGTCCTCTGAGAATGCATAAAAAAAATGACAGCCCTCCAAGTTAGGGTTCAGATCAGGCAGAAGAATACAAAGATTGCTTCTTGAGGTTTGGGTAGATTGCTTTGTATTTTCTTCCTAAGAATACAGTGGGTTTGTATCTTTAAAGGAAGCATTTCTTAGGGCTAAGTAGGCCCTAAATGTAAAAATCGCTCCAGAACTGCCAAGAATGCTGTAAGTAGCCTAGACAAGAGATTCCTCCCTCCTGATTCTGTTTGTTTTTTTGTTGTTGTTCCTGTTCAATTTATGTTGAAATGAGAAAAAACATGATGGGAACTTTACCTATCAGTCAATAGTTGGAATGTCTATCTTGGCTATGAACTATGATTTAAGGTGAGGTTTGGTTTGGTGTGTTTTGGGTTTTGTTGTTTTTATTAGATATGGTATTTCTTTTGGCTTTGGTGTTAGAGGCTGATGACAGATTCTACATTTGTCAATATCGGTTGTTTTTATTTAATCAATTTTTTTAAAGGTCGCTTCCCTTTGATACAAAGAGTACCTGTTTCTTTTGACTATATGGGAATTATACTCTTGTCATCCTGGTGTTCCCCACCCACTTTGTGTGTTTTATCACTTTTGTTTGACCTATTTTTGTTTAAAAAAAAAAAAAGAAAAAGAAGAAAGAAAAAGACATTGTTTGGTGTTTATACATGTGATTAATTATTGTTTCTAATGAGGAAAATTGAGGTCCTTCCATTACAATTACTGTTCAAGCATTTGGTGTCCCCTCATGCTGTTCTTTAAAGCAGTGAAATCACTACACTGTGCTCTTGAAAATTACAATGACTTGTTTGGTTTTATGTCATTGTTAAAAATTAGGAAATAAACTGTAGCTTCATTAAATTTAATTAAAGGACATGGGCGCTTCCTGTGTCCCTTCTCCTGACTTTCAGGAGAAGTCGTGTATATGTATGTACATTTAAATACATATAACTGTATATACATAGCTTGTATACTATTAATGATGTATTTTGAGTTTGGTTTTAGATAGGGTTTATTTCACTGGCGTTTCAATGGAGGGAAGATGCGTATAGTTGCCAAGAAAAGTTTATTTTCCCTGACTGAGTTTACCAGCTTTACAGAAGAAGGGTATCAAGAATCCTAAATCTCTTAACGATGCATACAACCAGTTGCTAATACCATTTGTGCCAGTTTAAGGCACCAATTATTTAATATTTTGAGTACACAAAATCAAACTGATAGTTTTTAAAGGGCATTTTATTCTGTCTTTTTGTAGCTTCCTCAGACGTTTGCCTTGAGATCAAAGGGAATATATTTTTTGCAATTTCTGACCTTTTAATAGACCTTTAATTTGCATTAAAAACTTCACATAAGTGACAACTCATATTTACTGTCAGTGACCTAGTAAATCCTAACACATTTTTTTCTAGGGGAAAATGTAAGGTGATTATAAATTTGTCAATTTACTAGAGAAGTTATTATAAACTCTGTTCTCCAAATGAAATGAAAGAAAAATAGTCTGCTTTAATGCTACCTAGTGGAACTAAACACTTAAAGCTAAATGCAAATGTCAAAATCAGAACTGCTGCTCTGACTTGCCTTCATTATCCTGAAGTAAATTGTGGAGGGACTCAAAGCCTTCATTAATACTGCCTCCTGAACGGCTTATGTTTTGGACTAGTGAGGAGACTTTAATTTTAAGGAATGCTTTTTTGGTGAAGATTTTTAAAAATGGTGTATATCTGCCATCTGTCTTGCAAAAATTGGACCTATCATAGCTACCTTCTTCCCTTTAAATCTGTTGGTCTGTAAATAGTCATTTCCTATTTAATGAACATTAATAATGTTGTCTGTAGTCTGTGATCATTTCTAGAGCTAGCTGTTCCTGGTTTACCAGCTCAGTATGTGCAGGATCTGGTTCTGTCCATCAGTCATCCCTGCTAGAAACAGCTGTAGGACTGGTTCTCATCTCTGGATGTTGGTGAAGCATTTGACCCTGGGAACTATTTTCTTATTTAGGTAGCTTGGAGATTAGAATTTGTATAGAATGAAAATGTTTGTACCCAGAATGTGATGGAATCGGTGATACTGGGAGGGGAGGGAAGTTGGTAGTAGTGGGTTTTTCTGGGAGGTGGTGTTGGAGCTCATTTTTGGGCTTTATCATGTTTAGTGATTTCTTTAGGTGTGTTTACTGGTGAAGTTTACTGAAATTAAAGCTGGGAGATCCAATTTGTCTAGCAGAGCATCTCAGAGAGGATGGGATGATGCTAAGCGTTAGAAGCATGGAAGGGTGATTGATTGTAAACAGTTTGCAGTGCAAAAGCATTGGGAGTAATGGAAGGGGAGGAGGATGGCCTGAGATTTTACTGTTATGAGATAACATGCCTGCATGCCAGACAAATGAATCTTGGAGAGATCAGATAGATGTTTTGTGCAGCGAGTGGAAAATGGGGGTGTTGTATGTGGCACTGGCAAAATTGCATATACATGGGGAACGTGGGATCAAGATCAAGGGAGGATGCATTACATACCAGGGTATGGTGAGGCTGCTTCTGTGAAAGGAGACAGTTGGAGTTTGGTCTGATACAGCCACAGGAAGGAGAAGGGATATGACTGTTTTCAGTAACTGTATCAATGAGTAAAGAGTGAAAAAAGAGAAATGTTTCATCTCAATATCAATAATAATGCAAAATCACAAGTATGAATTATCAGTAGGTTCAGACCAAATATTAGAAAACAATTTACAATTACAAAAGGGATGAGAGCTTGAGTGTAATTGATAAAATGATTTATTATGGTCTTTGGTTACTGCACTTAGTAACCTAGGAGGTGACTTCCAGTGCTTTCTCCTCAGGTGGGAGCCACATTGCTGGTGTTAAGCCTAGAGGTTCAATTCCTGAAACTTTGCTTGGGTTACAGAACTAATCACATAAGCTTTCTTGTGTTTTGTGGGGCTTACTGGCAACTCTACTGAATTTTTAGCATTCTCGCCTAATACTATGAGTGCAACTTCAGTAGTTGGCTGTGTCATCTTAATAAATAATTAGCATGCAATACAGTTGATAATTCAGAGTAGTCATCCATCTGTTTATGTAGCACTTTTCTTTCAGAAGAATTCTATCTAGAATGATTCAGATAATTTCTGTAAATAGAAATGGAAGTCTGTTTGCAGTGTATTCCCTGTAAAACCTGCTATTTGTAATCCATTTAAAACTCTCTAAACATTAGGGCTGCACCACCCAAATAATGTGAATAAGCTTGTAGTGGAAAATAAGAGTTAGAAAGTTTGTATTTAGAAGGGAAAAGAAGTAATGTAAAGAAGGAACTGGGCTATGGTGTACAGCTGCTTTGTACTAGCGTTGTGGTCTTGTTGTGTAGATGAGTTTACAAGACTGACTTTTGTCAGAGCTCTTATGTAGACTTTTGACTTAGTAACAGGTTGCCATTTTGCAGATATTTGCGCAAACACAAAAGAACATGCAGTAGAAATGCTTCATGGGTTTTTGACTCAGACTTGAGGTTTTAGCAATGACATGAATCATGCAGGATTGTGTGCGAGTTGAAGTCCAAGACCAAAGTTAGCGAGGCAGTTTCATGAAGGACAGTTATTGTTTTACAATGAAGTAATTAATTCAGTATATTTGCAAACAATATTTGTAAAGCTTACATAAGAAGAGTGGATTGAGGAGGGGGAGGATGATCTGTTTTATCTAAGTAGACAAAATATTCCTCTGTTTAAACAGAAAAGGAGAGGAACATGGTCATAAAGAGGTGTTTTTGTTTGTTTGTTGGGTTTTTTGTTTGTTTGTTTGTTTGTTTATTATTTTTTTTTAATAGGAACAGTAAAAGCATCACATATCCCAGTGACATATCTGGAAAGTTTTGTAACTCTAAAGATAAATTTGACTTCTGTGGAATGCACAGATGATGCATACAATAATAATATTTTTTTTATCTGAGTTCCTGATTGTTGGATAATTTAGTTAGGGTATCAAAGCAATATATTAATATAGAAAACTGCGGAATAATTTAGCTCGTGTACTTCACTTGTTTGATGGAAGCTCAATAATGTATTCTGCTAAGCTACTCCTGAGTCTTATTTTATAAAACCTCACTGATCTATAATTTAGCTTGTTTGGCTTTCTAATGTGATGACAACCTGCAGCTAAATGCAGAAAGAATTTACAGGCTAACAAAGTGTAAGTGAAAAATTGTTTCAGGTGGCAAATTGGAGTTAAATTTCTTTAGTTGTTAGGATTGTGAGCGGATATACCTGAGCTTTTAGTATCTGATGCAGTTTGTTGCCCCCTCAATAAGGCATGCAGTGCACGTTGCTGTTAAAATATAAAGCTATGGTTGTAGATAACTCTGGTAGCATTGCTGTACTTTGTTTATGCAAAAAAATCAGAAAGCTACATGTTATTAAGGGGGATATGATCCAAGTGAAAACACAGCAGCTATAGAGACATGGGGCTAGACCTTGTAGAAACTAAGATGGAAAAGGAAGGACTAGGTAAAGAGAACAAAAACAGTCCCCCAAATAATTTTTCCTCTTGTTTTCTTGAAAATGTCAAGAATTATGAAAACATTGTCAAGAATTATGAATTATGAAATTGAGAAGTTAAGGAGATGGCCAGGAAAGGAGGCGTATCTCTTCAGTCAGATGTGCTGTTTCTGTGTTTCCCACTCTGTGCACAGGTCTTTTGAAAGGTAACTCAACAAAAGCTGAAAAAGCTCCATAATGAATCATTACATGACTTTTTGGTAGCACAAATTCAAGTTTAAAGTAATAAGAACTTTCTTACTCCCTCAAAACACAGGATAAAAACAATTCATTGCATCAAAAAAGGTGTAAATGTGAATGGGAAGTGTTTTCTTACGTGAATTTTATGCATAGTAGCTAAGGAACTCACTGCTGTAAGAATTTTTTTGAAGTACAAAATTAGGAGGAGTTGAAAGAGAGAGAATTGATAACACTGATTTCTAAATTGTGTTTACTGATAATATACATTAAGACACTAGGAAATCTGGTTTGAAATCAAATCTCATACATACATACATAATAAAAATTATACTGGCTCAGATTAAATACCTCCATAGATGAAGTAGGGTTTATTCAACAATATCTAAGTTTGAAATATAAAACAGGGTAAGTGGGTAGCAATCCTTTCCCAGAAAGCACGGCAAGTTTTCTGCATCTGATTCTTGCAGCTTTGGAACCACAAGCGATGGATACCCTGTGCCTTTCTCCACAAGTAGTTTCCCTTTTCTCACCATTTCTCCAGTGAATTTCTTGTATCTATATAAATTATTGATGCCCACAGTGTCCTTCATTTTAACAAGGGGTTGCTTTTTGATTGTGAACTCTGGCTGAATTATTTTCTTTTCTGCTTTCCTAATTCTGTGATCTGCTGGGCTTGGAAACAAGCATTTTCATGTGTCTTTGAAATCTGAGCAGTCGATAATATTTACTTTGTTTTTCCAGTAGATACGAAGCATTTGTTTCCAGTGATTAAAAGGGAGTGCAAAGTGTACTGAATACATAACTGGAGGAAAACCAATTAGGAATTAAGAACTTCCCTTGTGAACAGTTTACATCTATATATTTTGTAGAGAGCTTAATTTTAGTGCCAGGCCACTGAGGATCTTCAGATGCTTTTGTGAACTTGGGCTATAATGGCATATTTTCAATGAAATCAAATGCACCCAAAATACCTGTTAGCATTAGAATCTCCTCTAGTATAGTCTGTTTAAATATTAATGCAAAGACTTTTGCCATTGCAACATTTCTTTAATTTGGCATTACCCATAATTTCTTTAATTTGGTATTGCCCACTTTTTTTTGTTTTTACGTAATTTAAATGTAGACATCTGAACATTATGCTGGCTGAGTAAATTGTCATGTTTTACTGAAAGTGTCTGGACTGTGTGCCAGCAGCTAACTGTTCAATATTTAAATAAAAGAATTGAGGTTTTGCACTGGAAAGTGTAACAAATTGAACTTCTCCAAGAGGTTGTGTTCATTGAAAGGGAAGAGTACTAATGATGGGTATTCATTAATATGGACTGGGCCAGTGGCAGTGTCTGTTTCACTATACTGGGAGATTGCTTAAGGAAGGTTAAAAATGTTTTTGGGGCTTATTTTCTTTTTAAATTTAATTCAGTATGCTGTTGGCTAAAAAAGTAAACTTGTGTGGTTCTCTTTTTGTGGGCGCATTTCAAGAAATGCGTTTAAAGAAATCCTAAGTATCTTAGAGGTGTTCTTTATTGTGGGCAGTTGTGTACAATGAAGAATAACTCTACAGCTCAAGTACTTTTCAGAAAGATTTTCTTCTTAAACTACCAGAACATACCTTGGCTGTGCGCTTGGAGATGCTGCCTATCAGTTAATACAGAGAACTTAATTAAGGGGTGATGAAGGGACTGGAACATCTCTTATGATGAAAGGCTGAGAGCCCTGGGGCTGCTTAGCCTGGAGAAGAGAAGACTGAGAGGGGATCTTATGAATAGTTACAAATATCTTAAGGGTGGGTGTCAAGTGGAAGGGGCCAGGCTCTTTTCAGTGGTGCCCCGTGACAGGACAAGGGGCAACAATCACAAATTGGAACCCAGGAACTTCCACCTCATCATGAGGAAAGATGTCTTTCCTGTGAGGGTAATGGAGCCTGGAAGAGGCTGCCGAGGGAGGTTGTCAAGTCTCTTTCTCTAGAGACTTTCCAAACCTGCCTGGTTATGTTCTTGTGTGGCCTGCCCTGAGTCATCCTGCTCTCCAAACAGCTTTTACATCTATCACAGCAGTGTTAATGAATTAAGTATATTAGGATATTTTCAAATGCCAAGTCAGAGCTGAATTCAAAGTGACCATCATTTAAATATGCAACAGAATCCCCTTATTTTAACTCTGACTCAAGGAAGTTTTTCTTATGCACTGACACAGAATTATTTTCTGAATTTCCCCCCCCCCCTTCAAATTAGTCCATTTGGTCTAGCAGCTTCTAAAGAAGAAAACCTTTTTTTCTCCTCACACAGCAGCTATTCATATTAACCAAAGTGCTTCTGTGTGCATAATACTTGGCTTACTTTTATTTTCTGCAGCTTATAAACACATTCTGAAGACTGAATGTGTTCATTTTTCTGTTTGAGGATAATTCCAGCAAAGACGCAGGTGGGACATTCAACTTTCTTAAACTCTGCCTTGAAGTTTTTCTAATTTTTCTGAATTAGTTTTTTTGGGGTTTTTTTAGGTTTTTTGGGTTTTTTTTTTAACGGGGACAGTGACCTTTTCTGCTCTTGTCATTTGATTTATGGATTCTCTGCTTCTTAAGGTTGTGTTGCACAAATGAAAGTTAATCAAATCATAGATCAAACCTAATCATTTCTCTGCCTTATAATAGCTTACAGACCTTCAGTTTATTTTAAGAGGTCCATCCTCCTTTAGAAACATCCATCCTATGCCATCAAGGATGAAAGAGGGACAATTGGGCTACTTCTTTCTGGCCTTTTTCTTCTCTTTTTCTCACTGTGGAAGAATAGAATAATGAAGATCTTTTGTTGACGAGGTTTCTGTAACTTTGGATTTGGGGCAAAAGGGTGTTTGGAAGCTTCCTTGCAGCAGCTTTTGAATCTGGAATTAAATTTTTCAAGTTAAACAGTTACTCTGGATACCTGATTAAGAGTCAGTTTTTTTAATAAATTGTATCTGAAGGTAAAAGCTAATTTACAGCAAATATTAAAGAAAAAAAAATTATAGTTATTTACAGCCACTGTCTGCTGCATTTATTACAATGCTTCCATCAACAGGATGCATTCTGTGTGTAAATGGTAGTAATTTACAAAATAAGGGCTTAGAAACTCAATTAACTTATGTTCTTTAATTTTAGTTCTGAATAAATAAGCAACACATCAATTTTAGATCACAATTATACGTGCTTTATTTCTGAATATAGTGAAAACATGTTAAATATTAAAGACTGGAAAATGAAGAAACATTTTCTTCTTTATTCTTAATTATTTGTATTTTTCTCACACAGTGACAACTTCTTTGCCTCCCAGGATGTCTATTTTTTCCTCAGTCAGGGATGCTGGCAAATGCTTTGTTTTGCTGGGGGGGGGAAATGGTCAGCTCTTAATATTTTACCAGTTCCACTGGGCCGTAGGTGCTGGCAAGTTGTATAAACTCAGTGTTTTAAGTCTTCAGCCTTGTCACATGGGCACACTCTAAATTATGTATAACAGTAGATGCTACTCAATAAATATTTAATATGTGACAGATATTTTTGACTGAAATTACTTTTTCACTTGAACAGAGATTTAAGCTGTATTTTTTGGTTTTATGAGGTGACACTTTAATAATATCAAGGAATAGCTGGGTGCAGTTTGAATGTCAGAGAGCTGCAGGGCAACGTGAGTCACACCTTTCTTTCTTCCTGAATGCTGGAGAACTTTTTAATTCATCCATGACCAGAGTGGGATTTCTTGGTTTTGTTTGGTGGTATCTCTTCTCCATTGTGTCATCATCTTGTCTTGCCCAAACTTAGAATTTTTAGGCAGTATCACTATTGACAATGTTTTGTACTGTGCAGGGAAATGAGATATTACGTCTGTTTTCTTCTTTCCAATTTGTCAAGTTGCTGTACTTGAGGAAAATGCATGTAACAATCTATCTGTTTTTTCTTACAAACAGTGTGTGGTGTCTTGGTTGGCTCTGGAGAAGGCATACTGTGATGGCTTGGAAAAAGAGTAGTCGTGCTGCTGTCACAAAACCTATTTCCTGTGTTTACTAGAGCCAGGAGAAAAGTGTGCACCTTATACACAGAAGTGATACTTGCTGACGTTGCCTCTCCTTCCTGGGCTGTCAGTATTCATTGCCTCATAAGGCCTTAGCCATTTTAAGTTTAAAAAAAAAAAAAAAAAGGCATTTATTTTGAAAGGTGGTGTGTGTACATGTTCACCGTCTCTGTTGCCATTATCTTCCAGGCCTAGAAGCCAATAGGATTTGGTTTCCACTTGAAAAATAAACTTCATAAATACTAAAACTTACTTCAAAGCTATAGTTAACTTCTTTTTTTTTTATTGCATAGACTTTCTGATTGGTACTACAATGTGTGATATTTTATCCAAGGTTGAAGTGTCCCACTTGTAGTTCTGATGAATGATCCTTCATCCTATAGCTGGCTGTGCAATGTGGCCCAAAGGAATTTTGAAGAATTGAAATTATATGCTGCAAATACTTCCTACATTTATTTACTGTTGTCACTGCTTCCCTTACATTGGATGGTATTTTAACTGCTTAGGCTTATCATGTTTTCAGATGTTTGGAGTTTTTATTGTGCAAGTTGACATTTATTTAAAGGATTGCCAAAGAATTTTCAGTTTTCTATTCCTTAATCGTACTGAATTCTGAGGATTTTATATTCTCCTTACCATTATGCAAGGTGGTACATAGCTTGCTTTTACACAACATTGCTTTGTTATGCTCTTGATTGATCTTCCTTATCGGGTATAATTCAGCTGTTTGTCTGGTTTCTTTTAAATAACACCTTCACAGATTTCTTGAACAGCAAGCTTGAAATCCTCAATGGAAAAACAACAGTTGCCCTGAGAATGTGTGTGTGTGGGGGAATTAAAAAATGCCTTCTTTTTTTTTTTTTTTTTTTTTTTTTTTTTTCCCTTAATTCGGAGAGGGAAAAATAAAAATTCTAACAACTTCACATCAACCCATAAAAAAGGACATTCTT
>JANHGN010005090.1:83675-103865 GCA_024605025.1 Megaceryle maxima | reverse complement strand
TTCGTGTGGCATTGTGGGGGTGTGTGGTAAATTAAAAATTGCTTTTTTTTTTTTTTTTTTTTTTTTTTTGGGTGGTATTACAAAGAATAAGTTCCATTAAACTTGGTTTAGAAAAAGAAGGAAGGGTGGTATTTCTTGCATATTCTAATAAATAGGCTTTTGTCCTTTATAGGAACAAACCTTGGCTCTGAGGAAAGAAGGGATAGGTGTTGTGCTAGACTCTGAACTGCCTCATCTAATTGGCATTGATGATGATCTTCTCAGTACTGGTATCATCTTGTACCACTTGAAGGTAAATACACATCTGTGTTTTCATAGCCTTTATAAGCTTTGTGATTTTTTTTTTCAGTAGTATTAATTTGCTATCTAAATATAGTGTATGTTACATTTCTTCACTACAGTAAGAAAAGCTCATTGTTTCTCTGCTGTAGTACAAAAAGCTCTTAGGTTGCAATTGATTCAGTTAAAATATCTGCTGATTTATGGTTTAGGTTTATCCCGAGGGTCAATCGGTTAACTAGAGATAGGCATTTAATATTTATACCCATGTATATTGGTTTGACATTCATTTCATTGTAAAACTTGACTTGAAATCAGAATCTAGATTAATTGTCTCAAACGTACAAAGGTGGAAGGACAGTTGAAGCTCAAATTAGCTAATAATATTGTGTAAGAACTGAAAGCATTCTAAAAATACATTGTATCTTTTGGGAGGAGGGAGGTTTCAACTGAAAACAATGCTTGTTTCTTTTTTAATTAGGAGGGCCAAACATATGTTGGCAGGGAAGATGCTATGACAGAACAGGATATTGGTATGGAATTTGGCTTTTTTTACCTTCTTTCTTCAGTTATTTTTCCTTCTTTTAACACCCCAGTATGTGAACAAAGCTGCCTTTACCCTCTTTTTATTTTTTCTCTCTCCCCTTTTTCAGTTAGTTCTCTGTATGTTCTTGTCTGTTAGAAGTTTTAGAATATTTGAGAGCTGAATTATGTGGGTTTTGCTTCAAAGAGCATGACTTCTAGAATAGCTTGTGGGCTTAAAATTTATTCATATACTTGTTACTAATTTATTTCTTGCTTCTCTTGAAATAACATCCTGTAAAAATACCATTCTTTTTCATACAGCACTTGTCACAATTACTGCACAGTCATTCTCTTAACCTTTTGTATAACAACGGTATTGTTATATTGTTATACCTAAAGCAGTCTTTGGACTTTAGATTTGAGTTAAAGAAAAATCTGGAAGTTAGTAAAAAGCAGGTAGGCTGCTTCTACTGATTTTCTTGTTCATTTCTTATCAAACCAACTAACTGCCAGACCTGGACTGCCTTGTCACGTACCATGGCTGGAAGGCAGTTTCATTAAATAAACTGCATCCTGTAATTCTCAGGTGAGAGACTGAATGTCAAGTAACTTAGTTTGATATATTTTTGTGGGTTAAAAGATGCCTGGATTAAAATAACTATATAAATTCCATTAAACTAGTGAACTTGCATTGCTTTGTGGTATTAAACAGTACAGGTAGAGATAATCATACATTAGTTGAAGAAGAAATAGAAGTATCATTAATAAAAGCCCTGAATGTCATAGAACATAAGAACCTTATTTCAGCCATCCCTGCTAATCTACAAATGCATATTATAGCCTGTCTTTTAAGATTTGTGCATGATTGCTTTAAGGTTAAGAAGCTTTCATTATTTCCCAGTGAAACTGGTCAAAAAAACCTCTCTCTACAAATACATGTGTTTTACTTTTCTGGTTTTTATCAGAAGGAAAGAAGATTTTGCCTATCAGGTGCCAAAACACAGGAGGAAAGAACATTACGCCGAAAAGTCCCTAACCGATGCCACACACTTCTTTCCACTACAGTAAAAGAAAAATCAGGGTCAACATTTAATGCCTGCAGGAGGTGAAAAGGGAAGGAAGAAAACATTGTCCTGAAAAAAGAGAAAAGTTACTCTTGCAGATGTAGTGCAATGTGTCCTTAATAAATTAATATCAGCATGCTAATGTTATTAGCTGTTAGGAGACTAATTATGTTACTTCTTTATGTTTAGTTCTTCATGGCCTTGACTTGGAAAGTGAGCATTGCATCTTTGAAAATCTCAACGGTACTGTCAATCTAATACCCCTGAATGGCGCACAGTGTTCTGTGAATGGTATTCAGATTACAGAGGCCACACACCTAAACCAAGGTATTACCCGGTATAATGTCAATTTTGTTTCAGCATCTTTTATTTCATTCTGGCAACAGCACTGAGAAATTCTGTGTGTATATAAAGGGGTTATTGTTTAATAAATTTTAATGCTGTTTCTTTTCATCTGTGGCCGCAAATGATCAGGAGAGTCACAGAGCTTTTGTTCTGACAAAGAACTGCCACATGGTGAAAAGAAAGAGAACTCTTTACTAATTTAAGCCACTTCATAATCTAGAGTATGAATTAATAGTTACCATTTGATTACATTGAAAGTTTATTCCTAAAGTGAACTCCATGCCAGATTGCTTAGGTTGCTGTGATATTAAGAATAAGAATAATGATCTCTACAGGACTAAAATAATGTCAGAGACACTTTCCCCCCTTCCTCCCCAGGCTTCAGGCTGGTCGTACTTAATAATCTATTGCTAAACCCTCTTGCATAGCAGGAGATTCAGCTGGAGTATCTGTTCAGTGCAGCTGTAGGGAAATGACAAAAAGAGGGAGGCTAACCCTTATAGAGGAAGTTTAATTTTAATATAAAGCCTTAAAATCCGGAAATGAAAAAGCAGCTGGGACAGCTGGGAACAAAGGTGTATTGTGCTGGCCTGGAAAGGACTGGCTGACAAATCAGCTGGTGAGTGTTGCAGCCGAGGTTCAGAACATTTTATCTTCCAGGAGCACCCAGAATATCTTCCTACGTAGCAATGAGCTGAAGACCTGTTTAGGAGTGAGGTTGTGACACAGCTCAGCTGCTGAAAAACAATCTCACTTTGCACTCCTGAAAAGAAGCTTTCAGAGTAAGCTTATCCTAACAAAGGAAGAATGCAGTGTGGAACAAGGAAAGTCTTACTCTTTTAATTCAGGTGCTTCAAAAATCTGCTTTTGGAAAGTAAGCATTTCCTCTCTGAACCAAAACTTCTGATTTTGAAAAACATGTATTTCTTAATGTGCAAGGAGAGGCATACGTGCTTGCTTCTGTTTCAAATACTGGAGGAAAAAAAAGAAGGCTCATCTCTTATGTTTGAGTAAATCCTTTCAATAAGTCATTAGCAATAGAAACGTTGACATTCATGGCAAATAACACTGTAAACAGTAAGAATTGAGTTTCAATGACTCACCTTGATCCTACCACATTTCAAAGGTAGCAAAGGTTTGATGTGCCTCTGAAGAAAGTAGGAATTTGGATGCTATTTTCCTCTTCTAGACATATGTAACAACTTGATTTTTGTACTGTGAAGAGTGGAACCACGACATTTTTTCCTTTCAGATTTCTGTCTAAAGACATTTGTAACTCAAAAGAAGGGGAAAGGGTTGCTTAGAGTTACTAAATTGTGAAAAACAGCTGCATCAGCTGACCTGTAGACTGTGTAACCAGACTGAGTCTGGTGGGCAGATCTGATGAAATAACTAGTTTAATGACTCATACACTATCCACATATCTTACTTAGTCTCACAGCATGAAGTGCCAACCTCCTTAAATATCTGCTCTAGGTAACACTGATTAACTGCTGATATATTTAAATGTTTCCGTTGATCATTAATAACTGTTCATTTGAAAATGTGTGAAATTTTTAGCCTGTCATGGAGTTAAAAATAAACAAATAAATAAATAATAGAGGCATTGTAATTAATTACCACTTCCTTCTACAGATTACTTTCAGTGTGTGTGAATTCTGGCTAATGTGGCCTTTCTGTGTAAATGTAACTTACTACAATAGGTTTTGGGGTTTTTTTCTTAAGAACGTATGGTAGGATTTCTAGAGGTAACTGAATTAATATTCACAATTAGATTTTGTCCTTTAAATATATCCTCACCTTAAACAAGGTTTTCATTTTTTTAGACGAAGCTACCAACCCTTCTGTACTTAACCTCCCACTGCTTGTTTTTCATACTTCATTAATTAAAAAAACCCAAACTTTGAAAAATTAAAAAAAAAAAATTGCTTTTAGAAGTTGGTAAGATCTTAATTATAGTTACGTCCCTTTGCATAGTTCCAAAATACTACTCTCTGTAGGTCAGAAATGCTTGATGACATTCAACAGGCAGTCTTGTATATACAAATATAGGTATGTGCATATGTGTCTTCTCAGTTGTTCGTTAGCATAGGGGAAAAAAATAACAAACAACCCACTATCTGGTCCTTTTTGTGTTGGAATCAACCAGCTAAATTGTGAGATGAGAGCTCCACAACTGATAGACTTTTGTGCTTACTTTTCATTGTTGCTCTCTTAGTACTATCAGTGTATTTGACAAACATTTTTTCTTTGCCATTTAACGTGCAAGGAGAATGAGAATTGTTGCTTATAGTAAATAAATGGAAAGCAAATCTAGTTATGTTTTCATGATGACATTTATGCTGAACTTTGAACACTTCCATTCTGATGGAAAGCTGCATTGTACGACAGCAGACACTTGAACCTGGTGCTTAGGAAATGTTTGATTGCACAGTGTTGTTCCTAAAGAGGCTTTGATGCTGATGCTTATATAAGGTCTGCCAAGTGGGAATTAAGATTGTAGAGATTTTCCTTAATAATAGAACAATGCAAAAATGGTCACAGGATTCAGGGAAGTACTACAAGAGAAACCTTGGAGTTGCTTTTATGATCTGTCATCTGGTTTTGACTGCCATGTGCTTGCTGTTAAGACTCCATTCTTTTAAATTCATGAAGTCAGAAACACAGATCTGTGACTGTATTCATTCTGAAATGTTTATGAATTCATTTAAGTTGCTTCCACCTAGTAAAAAGGTCAAAAACATTTGGAAGTATTTATTTTTATTTGCAAGTAACGGAAGGAATTTTGTAGAAATCCTCACTGTCACAAAATCCCCTTCCAGGCAGTCAGCAGGAGTGGAACAGATAAATGTTTGGGATAACTGTGAGCATCTGAATTAGTGGAAGAGTGAAACCAGTTTTAGCCCTCTCACTACAGTAGTCATGACTTTCAGGGATCCCTTTCAATATGCTTTCATAGCAGTATACCAGGCACGCTTCTCAAAGGAAAGGTCATCATCTAAATTAGTGGTGGTATTAAAATGACTTGGCAATACAAACATACAGATTTATGAAAAAATAATAATTTTTAAGATTAGAGATAAACTGTTAATATGGTCCAAAACTGATGTGCTCTGTAGACAGCAATAAGTGATGTTGTGACTATAGTACTTTTTTCCCCATTTATTTGCCAAGACTGAATGATCTTATTTGGGTTGATATTCCTAATTAAGCTAATTTTAAAGGGAGCATTCCATATTAAGGACAGAATTTCATTCTCAGATGTTAATAATTTGGGTTTAGTGAACAGTCTGTGCAGTTTTTTTATACTGTGAGTGTAACAGAATCCTTTTTTATAAAAAAAAAACTATACCAACCAACAGATAAATGTGTAATTCTGTAGTGGTTAACTTGGAAGACTTCCATGTTGAGACAGCCATGCTATACCACTCACAATATACTTCTTAGTAAGAAAGTATTAATCTTGGTGCCATTCTCTTTAAAATCTGATAAGAATTTTTCAGGATCTCATTATTTGCGACCTGTACCTTAACTGATTAAATACAATAATGGATTGCTGAATGCACATATGAATTATTCAAGGTTCTTCCCTCTGAAAAATAACTATTGGGTATAAAAATCTAATAATCATTCAGAGTGACAATAAACTTAAGTATTGTTCCACATAGAGAAGAAAAAGGTAAGTGAGAGTACAAATTAGGGAGATCTGGAGCTTTCAATGTGGGTGGATTCAAACCTGACAGCAGTCAGTAGTGGATGGCCAAGCTTGTGCATTGAACATTTATGGACATTCCCATTGTATCTGGTACCTACTGGTGGCTTCCAAAGTAGCTCTGTTAAAGAGTGTATAGATCAAATTGGGGCAGGTGCGTCCACTACCTACATTTATTATGTAACTGAACTTCACAATTGATCTTTGTGTGTGTGAACGTGTGTGTTTTATTTGGCTGAGGAAGGAATAAACTGTATACCTCAGTTAACATAGCTGTGACTATGCGTCGTTGTACGCTTGAATTGTCAAAATGCATTTTCTTTTTATTGTTGCTTAATGGAAGTCTTTGCTTACCTATTGCACGTCTGAAAAATTACATGGCTTTTTCAGGTACAGAATGTTGTCAGTGAATGCTGTGTGTTTTTCTCATTAGGTGCTGTTATATTACTTGGAAGAACCAATATGTTTCGCTTTAACCATCCCAAAGAAGCTGCTAAGCTAAGGGAGAAAAGAAAGGTGAGATTTGGTGTTTAATTTAAATTTAATCAGTGTTTAAATTTAAACTTTCATGGTTTTCATGCTACTTACCTTGATTGATGTAGAATACTACTTTAAAATTTGTTTCACATACTTTAGTTAGTATTTCAGCAAGCAAAACAAAGTAAGAGTTTGTGAGCACATTGACATACATCAGTGTTTGCCTAATACATTTATTTTATGGTCTGTTGTTAGAGTGGACTACTGTCTTCCTTCAGCTTGTCTATGACAGATCTTTCAAAATCTTGTGAGAACCTGTCAGCAGTTATGCTTTATAATCCAGGGTGAGTATATTCTAAACTGTTAAATTTCCAACTATTCTATGTTTTAGTGGTTTGAATGTTCCAAATGGCAGGAATGGCAAATAATTGGTTCTCAGGTTATGCTTGTTAAATAATGGACTTCTGAATGAAGCCAGAACTTTTCAGAAATGTTGTGTGAACTATTCCATACTAGAAAATGGGATGAAGGAACACCATGGAGCTTTCTTTACTTGGGATTTCTTTGCTCAAGTGTAAGAAGAGTAACTGCACCAGCAAACAGCAACAAAGGAAGTTGTAGTACCTGGAGGCTGGGAGGCAACATTTGCATTAAAACCGAGGCAATTCAGCACAATAACGATGTGGCAAATTTTACCTTTGTACTTTCTTCAGAATTATATATTAAGTATTTTTTCTGAGAAAAAAATGTGAACTGAAAAGATCACTCGAGTCCCTATAATAATACCAATGCAAGCATAAAAAGGCTGGGAAATGAATGTCTTGTGTTCTTGCCTATATATCTCCTAGTAGGTGGCCAAGTTAGGATGTGGAAAACAGTTCTACTATGCAGGTACAGTGGAATAGACTGCTTATCATAGAGAAGCTGGTTTTAATGTTTTTACCATTGTTCTTAAAGTGACTTAAAGCGAATTGATGGTGCTTTGTTCTTGATTTTATTCCCCTCCCCCCCCCCCCAATAGCAGGTGCCTGTGTTTTGAATTGAGTGAGAGATGAGGCACTTTAACCACTTAGACACTTTTGAAAAATTAGTTTGATCTAAAAATTTCTAGTGACAGTTGCTAGTATTACATTTTCTGTGGGCTGGGAAAAGTTCCTGACTGGTGTTTGTTACCTCTGGTTATTGATCAGCTACCATGGGCTTTTCCCCAATTAATAATGTTACTCTGCTACAATACTGTTCTGCATAATTGCATTATATGGTACAGTACTGACCTTGACTTTGCAGTCAACATAGAGTAGGATGGATTGTTTCAGCATTGCTTCACTTTTAGTCTTTGAGTTTTACAGCAAAATATAGTGGTGTGGGCAAGGCCCTACTGAAGGTGGGCTTAAGAATGATATCTCTATCCAAAGAGTTCATACTGTCTTCAGATAATGTGTCTCATAGAGAGGATTTTTTCCATAAACATTATTAAAAAGAAAAGAAAAAAAAAAAAAAAAAGTCTATGGAGTTACTTGATTGTCTCTGATTCAATGGATTGCAGCAAATTCTTCTTTTCCCCTGATATGTTTTGTGGAATGTAGCTTCTTTTTTCCTTATCAGTTCTTGAAACATCGCACCCTCCTTCCCTGGAAATCAAACAGTATGAATAATATAATTAAATTATCAGTGTATGCAGCAATTTTTAGAAACACTGCTGTTTTTCTCATCTAACATTTCCTGTCGCTTTTATTTTCTTTTCTTGGTGTGATTAAGAGCAGTGTTGCTGTTGAAATTGAGGATGAGAATAGGTGAAACATTCTTCACGTTCCTGAGCACTTTCATGCTTGTGTTTTATTAGATTATAAACTACGAGCAGAGGGTTAATTACTGGTATTTGCCTGCTCATTTACACTCAATTAATTCTCATGAACTGGCTTGCAGGAATTAGATATTTTGCTGTATTTAATCCTTTCTTGTCTTCAGAAATTATGCATAAGGCTCACGTTACAGGAGGAACACAGGTCTGCATGGCTGTCACTTTCGTGAGCAACAAACCCTACCTGAGGTTGTTCCATAGTCACTGTTATGCAAGTATGTTTTTCTAAGTGAGGAAGCTTATGAATCATAGAATGATTTGGGTGGCAAGGGACCTTTCAAGGTCATCTAGTCCAGCCCCCCTTGCAGTGAGCAGGGACATCTAGAACTAGATCAGGTTGCTCAGAGCTCTGTCCAACCTGACCTTGAATGTTTTCAGGGATGGGGCACCTACCACCTCTCTGGGCAACCTGGGCCAATGTTTTACCACCTTCAGTGTAAAAAATGTCTTCCCTGTAGCTAGCCTAAATCTATCCTCTAGATCATCCCTTGTCCTGTTGCAACCGGCCCTCATCTGGACCTGCTCTAACAGGTCCATATCTTTCTTGTGCTGAGAACTCCAGAGCCGGACCTAGTATTCCAGGTGTTGTCTTACCAGTGCAGAGTAGAAGGGCAAAATCACCTCCCTCGACGTGTTGACCACACGTCTTTTGATGCAGCCCAGGTTGTGATTTGCCTTCTGGGCTGCGAGTGCACATGTCCAGCTTTTCACCCACTGACATCCACAAGTTCTTCTTGGCAGGGCAACTCAATCCCTTCACCCCCCAGCCTGTATTGATACCAAGGGTCTACTTGGCCTTTTTGAACCTCATGAGGTTCTCACAGACTTCTCTCTTGAGCTTGTCCAGGATGCTCTGGATGGCATTTCATCCCTCAGGCGTGTGGGTGGCACAGCTCAATGTCATCTGCAAACTTGCTGAGGGTGTACTTCATCCCAGTGTCTGTGTCATTGATGAGGTACTAAACCACACTGGTCCCAGTGGTTGCGTATTCATAATTTAAACTTTTACCTCTATCTTTAGATGCTTTAACTATGTTTAAAACAATAAATGCCACACCTAATAATACACACTGTCCTCACAGTGCAGAGGTGGGTGTCTTCCTAATAGAGGTCTTTATAACAGATCAGTGACTTAAAAAATAAAGCAAAACAAGCAAACTGAACAACAAAAAAACCAACCCCAAACCTCAAATATGACTGTTTTTACTGCTTTTATGACTGCTGCAAAAGGAGGGTAGGCTTTAAAGTTTTCACTACATCTTTCCAGGCAGTAATTTGGGAACTGCAGCTTTTCCCTTCAGTATGGGGTTTCATGACAATGCGTTTTGAAGCAAGCAGACTCCAAGCATTTAGACCTTAGTAATAATTCAAAGCCAACGGCCTCGTATTTTTAAAGAGTTGGTTTGCAGAATGTTTGAGCTCTGCATTTCCAACTGGGAATGCTGCTTAGCAAGTACTGTGCTGCAGTGGTTGTTCTTCTGAGTGGTGACTGTGTTCAGCCTAGGTAAAGTGTTCAATAAATCTGGCCTCTGGCAGGGTAATTGTACCCAAGGTGAGGGTGAGCATCCTGCTTTCTGGATAACTACAGATGGAAAAGAATATTCTACAGTAAATTAGGGTGGGTGGGTTGGTTGGTTTGTTTGTTTGTTTGCTTTTCCAGCAGGAGCAATGCAGGATGTGGTCCTTTTGGTATCACCCTTTATTACAATAGTTTGTAGCATCTGTTTATTTTAACATAATAGTTACACTGCCCACCAGCAGTGTAGATTTAGATTCAGTAGCTGGCCCTCTGGGGTTCTTCTTTTGTGGACTTCTGTATATGACTAACATTTTGCCTACTGTTAATTCAGCACTTCCAAGACCACCTTTGCTTCCAGGGTTTTAATTGATTACCTAAAGGCTGGTAGCTAAATTTGCAGTTACCATAGGTACAATAAACAGTTTGTAAGATCTGGCATCTTTAGCAATCCACGGCAGAAGAGCAGAAGAAGCCTATGGGGTTATTACGTTCAGTTGTTGTGAAAGCAAAGGAGTGATGGATTTTGCCTACTGTATCTGTATCTTTCCCATGTGAAAATGTTACCTTTAATTGTGTTTTCAGATGGGTGGTCTTTTTTGTGTGACTTTCGTCGTGTGGGTGGGTGGGGGTGTTTGTTCAGCTGTTTGATTTCCCGTATGTGAAGGTGGTTGCATAAAATGTTGGCTTAACATGCAAAATGCTTTGTTCTGCTGGTTCCCAGTCTTTGTTTTTAATCTGGTGTCATGCAACACTGCTTCAGATAATAAGCTTTGGATAAAATAGAATTTTGCATATAGATTTATGCTGAAGATTTCATTTGTGGACCCTTTGTAAGCTACATTGTGCTGTAACTCTAAAACCACTCATGAGAAACCTTGGTCTTGTCATAGATTTAGCATGGAGAGTTTTGTTTTGTTTGTTTTGTTTTGTTTTGTTTTTTTTTAATTAATCTCATAAATTAGGCTACTGAACAGCATTGTAACATCTTTGTAGTCCTGCCAGTACTCTGTCTTTCCTAACAGATGTAGTACCAGATCGCACTTTTGTGCTGTATAAATTAAGCTTTTGTAGTACTGTACTAGTAGAACTGGCTTCCATTCTCTGCACCTTATCTACACTGCTCTTATTACTAGATATGCCATGTTTTCCAGGAAAACGGTGTCTATTTAATTCAACGCTGATCAGATTAAATTCCTTTGTGGTAGATCTACAAAAGAAGAAAGAGTGGCTTCTAGTCTTTAATATCTGTATATTTCTTCCGTTTTAATTTCAAGCTAATACTTTTTTTTTTCTATTCACAATAGTGCTCATATTAATAAAGGAAATAGAGGCTATGTGAAAAAGGTTTTTATTATGGATTGACTAAACCGGAAAACATCAGTCTTGCATCTGTGCCTTGTGAAACTGGCAGTGATTTGTTATAGCCAGTGATTTTTCTTTTTATTTTCTTTTTTTTTTTGTTATGCTCAAATTTTCAATTTTTTTTACTAGCTTCTTAAAAAACCCAAGGTTTCTGCCATCATTGACTGCCCTCCTGCCTCCCCATATTCTCTCCTCTCCTGAAATAAATTTGAGCCCATAACCACTTTGAAGCAAATGTTGCAAAGGTAATGGTCTCAAAAGTGGTGAATTACTAAATATATTGAGAAAATAAGCAGCCTGCTGAGGAAGACAGGCATCAGCATTATCCCTGCAGAATTCAAGGATGCAGCATGAGCACCTTTGATAGAAAATAGACACTGTGAATAACCCCATGGTAGGAGACTCTTCAGTTGAGTTCAGACCTTCTTAGGCACCACCAAATCTGTGTAGCACTAAAACACCAGACTGTGTTAGCCCTCCTTTTCATAGGATTGTTTATTTATCTAAAATGAATTAAATGTGCATTTGTAGGACAGCTAGGTGTATTGTTTGGAAGCTGTCAATTTGGATGTTGATGATGATCCATGTTTGACTTTGGGAAATAGCCATTTTCACCCAAGGAAGAACCACTTCTACGTAGTTTATTCCTCTTTCCTCAACAACCTTTTGAGCACCACCAACTTTATTTCAGTATAAGCTAAAACTGATTGGCATGACACCACTGTTGAAGGTATTGGAGAATTACCTCAAAGAGGAAAATCATAGAGCTTTCACAACTGATGTGGTTTTATATCAGGCTGATTGCTGTGAAGCTTTATTTCCTTCTCTCAGATTTCAATCAAAAGCTACTTACCATTTTTATGCTTCTATAAAATAAGTTTGCCAAATTATATGTTTTGTAGGACAGTCAAAATAGCAAGATATTTTTACTCTGGTTTTTGCACATTATGTTAGCTAGTCTGAAACGTTTTACTTCATTATGGATGGCTTAAACAAACATGGGAATACCTGTAAATCAACTTTGCCAATTGGCTAAGCAAAGATGGTCTACATCTGACAGCGCTTAACGGACACATGCAATTCCACAGACCGGAGCTGTATTCGTCAGGGTCCATATTAATTTTGGACTGAAGTAGTGATGAATATAGTGGCATTTGTCAGCTAAGCCTTAGGTAAGATGTGATAACTAACAGCTCTGAATTCCAGAGGCAGATCACAGTCAAAGTGAGTGCTTTAGTGGTTTAGCTTAAAAAAAAAAAAAAAAAAAAAAAAAAAAAAAGGAGGGCAAAGACAACCCAACGGACACAGTAACCATTAAATTAATCTTTTAGTTTCTGAAAGTCCCTTCGGAATGACTTTTCTCTTGCATAACTTTGTGGATTTTGTGTTGCTACTACAGAAATTGTAATCAAATTACAAATACGAAGTTGTTGTTATCTCTCCTTGTGCTGTCGTGTTGAGATAGTGCCCATCCTGGCCGTTGTCCTAATGCAAATGTGAAGGGACCCTTGGTGAGACATTTACATGAAAGCTCTGAACATCTGGAGTTGTGTATAAAATAAATCTACATTTACTAATCTCTTAGTAATTGTAGGAGGCATTTTAAAAATTGAATTTGTGAGAAATAGGGAAAAATGGAATTTGTTAAACTAGTTTTTCTCCAATATTACAGTAGTTAGAAAGATGCTTGTTGACCATGCACCAAAGTGCATTTAAATTGCTTTTTAAATGTTAGATTATTGATTTTTAAATTATTATTATTTTGGTGGGTGTTTTCAAGGGCCATTCCTTGTTGTTATATTCATTTGTATGATTGTTAGAAAGAAATATTAAAAACACTTGATTAAAAAACCCAACTGTCTATATAATTGTGATCGTGACACAAACTACAGGTTGTCAAATACTTAAAGTTAAGTTGAGGTGCAGTTTTCCTTTTTTTTTTTTTTTTTTTTTTTTCCCCCCCCCCAGTGTTTATGGACTGTCTCTCTAACTTGCCAACTCCTTAAACCAGAGCAGGCCTGAAGTAACTGGATATTTGTGTAGTTATTTCAATATTTCAGTCCATATATATGTTCCTTATCCTTTCTTTAATATTTATTTTGAAAAATTTCCTTACAAAATCATCAGTCTTTCAAAGGAAATTAGAATAAGAAAGACTTATGTACAACTGTACTAAGAGCTGATATGAAATATGACATAAAATACTCTCCCATAATTGTTCAGAACAGCATCAGACTAAATACATTAAAAACACAAAATATTTTGGATAAACTGGTTTGAATTGTGTTCTTTGCTTGAATGTTGTACTTGGCAGGAATTTAAGGTTTTTCAACCCCCCTAATTACATCATAATGGTTTTTCTTCTCGAGAAGAAAAGGAAGAACTACAGACATGCCCTAGCATAGTTTTGTAGCTCTTGCCCTTCTCAAAAGTAGCCAAGTTAATAAACCATAGGAAGAGGAGCATTGATTTAACTACCTATAACATTTGAAAAATGTGTTTAGAAAGAAAAAAAAATAATTTAAATTTTACTTTTGAGTTGCGACAAATGTTTTATGAATCTAACCAATTTAAACTCTAATAAAACAAACTGTTGTTGACTTAAAAATATTCTGTGCTGCTAATATGTTTTTTCTATCAATTTCTTTATTAATGTATTGCTCGCTTCCCCCTGCCTCCCCTGGTAGCCTTTTCCCTGTAAAAGGACCAATCTGTCTAAGGTAGAGAAATTAAATTTTTATGTATTGATTGCCCTGTCTGCATGTAGTTAACTTGCAGAGGCTGTGCTAATCATTTATCTGTCTTGTTTAACTTTACTTTTTAAATAGATCTGGGGGTTGTATTGTTTTATATTATTATTATTTTTAATTTTTGTTGTTGGTTGGTTGGTGTGTTTTTCCCACCACTCAGAAATTTATTTACTTTTCTGTTTGTGCTTATGTCAGACAGCATGATACCTAATTTGTGACCCTAAGGAAGGAAATATTTTCTGTTACTGGGGAAAGTTCTATAAAACTTTTTATTTGTGCCATTGTTACAATCTTCCAAACAGACACTGAATTGCATCATATCATCCTATTTTTTTTGTGATACTCGGAAATTAATAACCTTACTGTCTTGGTTTTGTTTTTAAATCAGGCTAGAATTTGAAAGACAACAACGAGAGGAGCTTGAAAAATTAGAAAGTAAAAGGTAACATTATTCTCAGTGGTCTTCTAAGTGTATGTATAGATGCTGTAGACTTACTTAAATCATTAATTTGGCATCACTCAGCAAGCAGATGATCCTGAATAAATAACTTTATTTTGCTTTGTCATCTATGACAATTTTGGTTATGTTCTCAAACTGTTCATTTTTATTGATTAGTAAGAGAGAGGCACGCTGAGTGGTAGCAAACTGTGATCTTTAGCAAAGAAAATGCCAAACACAAAGGTATGAGGAGGATTGATTATACAAATTCTCGCTCTTAATTTTCATTGTGGTATTTTAAAAGAGGGGAAATTACATTCTTTATTCAGATCTCTTTTTATGGTTTATTGTATTTTGAATTAAATCTTGATGAGAATAACTCCAGTTATAAACTCTGCTTCTCTTAAATAAAACTGGAGTGCTAGTATGGGCCTACCAATCATACTTATCAATAGATTATTTTGAAATCAGTTTGAAGTACAGAAGAAAGTATTGTCAGTGGGCAAACTGAGCTAACTGTTCTGGCTCATCCCACCCTCTAAGATTTGTAGATGTGATAGTTCTCACCTTGTTGGAGATCACAGCACTGATAAGATTCATAAGCTGAAAGACACTTTCTGCTGTCTCAGCTTTAGACTACTTGCTCCATTTTGAAAGAGCCGTTTATATAGTTGGACTAAGTAAACTCAGAAAAACCCAGAAAGTCTGAAGTATTAGATGATGTTATGCAGAAAATGCTACAACAGAATCACTGCTATTTATCCTCTTATGTTGATAGGTTATGAATTCAGATTGTGCTGAAGCTGATTTGCTTGTGCTTTAATTTATCTGACTAACTTCTCGCAAAATAACCGACTTGGGGATTGTCTCTACGCGTATTTGGGAGATTGTATTATGGGGATAATAGTGATCTTCAAATCTCAGTCTGTCCTTATTTGAAATGCACTAGAACCTTTTAAAGAGAGATTGCAAAGGACATAATAAATTGTTTTAAAGTAATTTCGCTCTCAAACGTGTCTGGTTTTAACCTTATAGTCCTGTTTATCAATAAGTTGATTCATCTAAAAAGAAGATACTGGTTTAGTTCATTTGTTGGCTTAAATTTAGTGAGGCAAATCTCAAATTGAGTCCCTTTATTCAAGTTTGTGTATATGAGAGTATATATATAAATATGTTCTCTCAATTTTTTGGTTGGATTTGACAGAACTAATACTTTCTCATTTTCTACTAACATAAGTGCTATATAATATGTCTATAACTTCATATATCCACAAGTTCTTATGTCAGAATAGATTATATCAATCTTTTTACCATTTGTCTCATGCACTGAGTCACTTCCAAGCAAGGCAAGATCTTAACCCATGGCAAAACAAAGCTAGTCAAAAAAGAAACTGCTATGTAAACTGCAAAATTCTTGTCCAAAACTTTTTCACTTCCAAGGGAAATGTTATCTTTTGGAAGACAGATGTTTGAAATACTTCATGTAAATGTTTTACTGTAGGAAACAAATAGAAGAGATGGAAGAAAAACAAAGATCTGACAAAGCAGAACTTGTAAGAATGCAGCAAGAAGTAGAGTCACAGCGCAAAGAGACAGAAATAGTACAGCTGCAGATTCGAAAACAGGAAGAGAGTCTGAAGCAGAAAAGTGTTCACATTGAGAGCAGGTTAAAGGATTTACTGGCTGAAAAAGAAAAATTTGAAGAAGAGAGATTACGGGAGCAACAGGAGATAGAGCTTCAAAAGAAAAAGCAACAGGAAGAAATTTTTGCCCGGGTCAAAGAGGAGTTGCAGCGACTACAAGAACTTAATCATACTGAAAAGGCAGAGAAAATGCAGATTTTCCGTGAATTAGAAAAGCTTAAAAAAGAAAAAGATGAACAGTATGTTAAGCTCGAATCAGAAAAAAAGAGACTTGAAGAACAAGAAAGGGAGCAGATAATGCTGGTGGCTCAACTAGAAGAACAGCTTCGAGAGAAGCAGGTCATGATAGAGCTTCTGAAGAGAGGGGATGTACAAAGAATTGAAGAAGATAAAAGAGATCTTGAAGATATTAGAGAATCTTTTTTGAAAGTTAAGGAAGCCCGATCTGAAGGTGATGAAAACCATGAAGAGTTAGAAAAAGCACAGCATGATTTTGTAGAATTTAAAAGAAAACAACTGGAACAGTTGACAATTTTGGAAAAAGATTTGGTTCAACAAATGGGTCGCCTAGAAAAGGAAATAGCAGATGAAAAAAGAGCTCTGGAACACTTGAAATTTGCACATGAAGAACATTTAAATCTCAGGAGAGATGATGACAGCTTTGTGGATGCCGTACTCAAGGGTGAAGAAGTTGACAAGATAAAGCCAGTGGAGTACAGGCTTCAATCTAAAGTACGCCAGCACGAGTACCTGAAGAGCAATCACTTGCCAGCTCTGCTGGAAGAAAAACAAAGAGCTTCTGAAGTCCTTGATAGGGGCTTATTAGGGTTAGATAAAACTCTCTATCAAATAGAGAAAGAAATAGAAGAAAAAGAAGAGCAACTTGCCCAGTATAGAGCTAGCACAAATCAGCTGCAGCAGCTTCAAGAAACCTTTGAATTCACAGCCAATGTAGCTCGTCAGGAAGAAAAGGTTCGGAAAAAGGAAAAAGAAATCCTTGAATCAAGGGAAAAGCAGCAGAGAGAGGCGCTCGAGCAAGCTGTTGCTAAGTTAGAAAGGAGGCACTCTGCTTTGCAACGTCGTTCGACAATAGACTTGGAAATTGAAGAGCAGAAACAGAAGCTTGCCACCTTGAACAACAGCTGCAGTGAACAGGCAGGTCTGCAGGCTAGTCTAGAAGCTGAGCAAAAAGCCCTCGAACAAGACCGAGAACGGTAAGTGTTGTGGTAGCTTCCATTTATTAGAACCTATCCACAAAATGTGAATCATTTTATACCTTAAATGTTGAGAGCGACTTGTTCTGTGTCCCAGTATTGGAGCTTCTTGATGACTTTCAGATCATTTACCCAGAACTGAAACTCTTTTTTCCTTTTTAAAGGATTCTTGCTCGCTCATTAATTTCTGTTGTTTGGGTACTTGCCCCATCCCCAGCAGAAGCATATTTGTACGAGCCATCACAGCATTTAAATTGTTTTACCTGTTTAGAAAGTTCAGCCAACCTTATGTTCTGCTCTTCCAAAAACATCTACTGTCTAAGAGGCTTTTTTTAATTTTAAAATATTCATGTGTAACATTCTGTGTCTCTATCAGTAACAACCTAGATGTTTGTTCAAGATTGACAGAGTAGCTTGCTGGCTGTCTCTCTCAGCTGATGATACACTGAACACTTCTGGTATTCAAAGTAAGCAGATGTAATGTTTAATTTGTTGTTACTGGTTTCAGGGCTGAATAAAATAGACTAGCCATATCCATGTAATTTTGATGGTGAGGCTTAAATTCGGCCCTTATGTGATGACAAACCCTTTGAGGTACAGAAGCAATGTCATCAGTTACACACATATTTTCTGGCAGAGTAAAATTCAGCCTAAGTATGGAAGGCTCCGAGAAAAGTAATTCTCATAGGGAAGGATCTTTCCATGTGGAAGAAGAGGAAGAAATATTTTATTTTTAGTGTGAGCCAAAATCCACTGGGATTAATGCACTTAATACATTCAGTATGGAAAAAAAGGCAGAATTGCCATTTTTAAATGTGTTGTCTGATTTGCTAATACTAGAGCTTTAAAACCTGTCATTACTAGTGAAACAATGAAGTGTTTTTTCTCGAGGTAATGTTTGTCGTTTTGTTTTTCAGTGTTCTAAAAATGGGCTCTTCTTTCAAAAGCCCTCCAAACAGATTAGAAAAAACACCTAAATCTAAACTTGATTAGAAAAAAAAAAAACCTAAAAAAAACGCTCTTGTCTCTAGTCAAATTGAAGAAGTCTTACATATTCTCTTCCTTTTGAACCATTGTAAGAAGTTTCTTTCTCTACCCTGTGTAGACGTCACTTTGTCAATGCTTAGAGCTACATTGCATGGGTTTCAGTTAAGCATTTTCAATATTGACTGATCATTTTGTGGTAGTTATTGCCATTATTTTTCATAATTGTCTTGAACATAAAAATCATGTTTTCTGGACTAAGCATCTCACTTGACTAAAGTCAGCTATAAACAACTAGAAGTTCCACATAAATAAACAGCTTAGTTAGCCCTCAAGAGATAGCTGGGTTGTGTGATAAGTGGAAAAAATACTGTATCAGCTACAAGTCTGACGTTTGGAAAAGATACCAAGGAAGTAAAAAGATTGTTGGTTTGGTTTCGGTGATGTTTTTTTTGTTTGTTTACTTTAAAGTCCTCTTGCACAAGCTAAATAAAACTTTCAAGTCTTTCAGTGAATCGCCACAGGGTCTGAATAATTCAACTCAGAATGTTTTTATGCATGTTGAGGCAGAAGAAAACCTTAAGATACCTGGTAGTATGTTAAATGCCTCGGGTTACTGACTGGTCCTGTGTTTGTTTACATTTCACAGTACACAATGTCTTGGGTGCTATAGTAAGCATATGAATTGTGTATGTTTCTCACTGTCTATCTAGATATCATGTGATGATGTCCTCTGGTTCAGATCAGTGTGAACTCCCTGAAAATGTTTTAATCCAGGGTTCATTGGACATGCTCTGCGTGTGCGAGTCCATCGTAACTGGAGAAGATTTTTTTTTTTTTTTTCAGTTTGAATAATGTGTTAGCTCAAATTCTTTCACCTACAGGGATGACACCCAAAATGATAATCTGAATTTAACTTTAACTGGAATAGTGCATATACATTTTGTCTTTACTGGCAGAGCTTTGTGGCAATAGAATGAACATAAAGCAACTTCAGAGACATGTTTGAGGCAATGGGATGTATCGCTCACAAATGGCAAGGTGCAGTTTAGTGTACTTGCTGGTGGGTGCATCACACGGCTGGATAAGTTTATAGCTATAGGAAGTGATATCTTTTGATAGGAGGATGTTTACAAATCAAGGGACAAGCTTTGTTCCTTTAATGTAATTCTGATTTTTGTGGTGAAATTGATTTTCCATGGATGCAAACACTCTATCAGCCATCTCCCATCCACTTTCCCTCAGGATGCAAGATTGTTTTGCTGCTAATCAAAAGAAACAGATGGCTTCTGGCAGTGCTGCAAAAAGTACTCTAAAAATGAAGTGACAATTCAGCCTGCTTTAGATTCATCATCCCTTTAATTCTCTGGTTTAACCTCCAGGATGGAATAAAGTAGTTGTAGCATTGTACTTCAATTTAGATACAGGCAATTGCAAGATAAGTGGTAGAATCCCAACTTTGCATAGTTTCTCCTGCTTTTGCAGGAACTTGTTGTCTTTTATTCTTTAATTTTCAAGTAAACCTTTAGAAAAACAATTACCTTTAGAGTCAAAAGTTGTAGCAGAAATGGGGAAAATGATTACTCTCTTATAAATCTAGTCTTGTGTTACTAATCTAATCTTAGTTACATTACAAATGAAAGCCTGTTCTGCAGATTACTTTGTTATAATAATAGTTGAATTTGACTAAGTGATAAATATTGCAAGAAGTGCTTCTTCCTTTATACTAGATGTCTCAGGCATTGTCAGTCAAAAATACAGTATGGAATTTGACATATATTCTGTGCATAAGCCTGATGGGTAAGAAATTTAATTGTTAAAGAAAGTGAGAAGGCTTTCATTTTCAAAGGTGATTTATTATAAATATATATAAGTACTAGATGTTTTATGTAGGTAAATTTTAAAATAACTATATATATATACACGGAAGGAATAAGTGCAAAATAAGATTTATATCTATAATACAAAAATGTAAAGATTGTCTTATAGATTTGTTTTGCCATATCATTTTTTTAT
>JANHGN010005090.1:69874-81290 GCA_024605025.1 Megaceryle maxima | reverse complement strand
TGAATTTTTTTAAATTTAATTTTATTTATTTATTTTATTTTTATTTTTTTCCAGATAGGGCATAGCTTTTTCCTTATTTAAAAAGGTGTGGTGGTGTTGTCGATCTTTCTTCCTTGTTTTCTCATGATTCTTAACCTAGAACAGTATCCCTTTCCTGATTTTTAGAGGATAAAACCATATAATGAGGAGAGATTGTCTGACTTCAGAATACCACTTCACATTTTTCACTCACCATGAGCTACTGTAAGGGTGTCTATAATATTAGCAAGTACCATCGTGTAAATTTGCTGATGTCCTGAAGGTTTCATACATGTATTTTTAAACTGAGTCTTGCACCCCTCCCACAGTATTTGATTTTATTAACTTTTGCTTGAAATGTGGTTCATTACTTGTATTGATGAGTAAATTGTCAATACTTTTATGAATTTAAACCTTAATAGCAGGAGGGTTGCAACACCTCAAATTTGGATTATTTATTTATTTTAACTTTTAGACTGTTATTTTTAAACTATAGAAACTTTCTATGATATCTTATTTAGTATAGGATTACTTTTTTGTGCAGGTGTGGAAAAATACTCAAAGACTTACAAATTTCTGTGTTGCCCCTTGACTTTCTTGTGGTTTTCAAGTAAAGCAAGTAATAAAGCAAGTGAAATGGATACTGTACAAAGAGAAAGCAGTGATGTGCTGAGAAGATCAACTATTCCTGAATCAGACCTCAATCACTTCTCTTGGATTTTCCCTCTCTTATTTTGAGAGATTGTACAATGATTGTCCCAATTTTGAATGATTGTACAAACCTAATCAAAATCAATCCTCAATTTAAGTGTTCATATCGGAAGGTTTTATAAAGACGTTTCTATTTTCTTTTGGAATTTTTTAACAGAAAAGTCAACAGTGGCAGCCACTTTATGGCTTTCCATTTGTGTCTAAAGATGACAATTGTGCTTCTGAGTTGCGCGGAGAAAACACGGGAGTAAGAGACCATAAAAGACACAAGGAATATGCAGAGATGTGGGATTTATTTTCCAGTTCTGGAAGAATCTTCTCCCCTTTTACATCAGAGAAGGCATTTGAGAATGAAAGGAGTAATTCAGAACAGGAGAGCATTGCTTGTAGTCGTGACATTGAACGTAATTTAATTCACTCTAAAAATATGAATACTTTAAAGAGTAAGAATGTTCTTTATCAGAATGTTTTATCTACTTCTTTACAAAGTCATGACTTAAATAATGTGCCTTATTCACGCTGCAAGGTTGAAAATTTCAATCATTTTGATGCTGAAATAATTACTTCTCCAGATTGTGACAGCTCAAGAACTGAACCTGATTGTTCCCACTTGAAACAGCTGTCTCCTGTAGGATCCTTAATGGGTGTTAATGAGCAGGCTGGTTTTAACAGCACATCGTGCCTTCTTTTTTCTCAATCTAATGTGCATTCTGAAACAATAACTTACAAAGAAACCAGACCATTTCACACAGTGCACTCAAAAATCCAAGACTGGTCCAGTAGTTCTCAGCTTTCAACACAAGAAGCTTCTGATTTGATTTCTTTTAAGTCAATTTCTTCTTGTTTTGATGTGAGCCCAGAGCATACCTATGGTTTGGGATATCTTTTTAGTAAGCTTTCTTGCCTTTACAAAAATACCAGTAGTCAGGTGCTCAATGGTACGGTGGTTCCTAAACAAATTAAGGAGTTGGGAAGTTTGTGTGACAGAAGTGAGAGCTGCGCACAGGCAGTATCATTAATAAAAAGTCTACCATTTATAAGAAACTTGCAAGTAAATGCACTCTTCAAGTCAGATGTGAATCAAGACACATCCTGCTCTATTGATGATGCCAAAGGTCACACAGAAAACGTTGTTCAGCCTGAACCCCCAGTGCAAGAAACTATCATGATGTGTGTAAGCACAGAAATCTTCAATGCTGGTGAGAGAAAGACCTCTGAAGGAGCTGCATGCAGTAAAAATGAAGAGCTGGGAAGCAGTCTTGTGTTACAACAGAAATTTGTGCATTTTCCTGATATCTTTTTGAAGCTTCAGGTCTCTTCTCTGCAAAAATTGCTGGAATTTTTGACCTGTGCCTTGCCTCAGATTTGTATTAGAATGGAGGAGTTGAAAGGTGTTTATTGGCTTGCTGTTGGCAGTTGCAAAAAGCCTGATCCAGAACCTGCTTGCTTGCTATTGTTCAGCTCCATTCTGTATGTCGTCGTTTTGTCAGCGGAACAAGAGGTTTCCTGGAATTCCTTGGCAATATTTCTTGAGGTTCCCATTGTTACTGTAAAGGAGATTCGAGTTGGCTTTGCTGGACAGTGTGTTAATCTTCTGTGTTCTGCTGAAGATGGTTTACTCACAATATTTACCTATGACAAACACTTCACTCAAAGAATTTGCTGCGACATAATGAGCGTTTTGATTTCTACAATGGATGATGCTTTTGAACTAAATCACCAACTCCTAAAAAATGATTTGATGCAGATTTCACTTGACTGGACATCAGAAGTGAATGACTTAGTTTTTTCAAATGGAGTACGATTGTCCTGTAAATTTCAAACTGAATTGGCTGATCTGGTTTACTTACTCCATGAAAATATGGGAAGTATTAAACCTTCATTAGGTGACATTCACGTAGTACTGTATACCTCAGTGAAAGTACATTGTGCTAAGCAGACTGTGTATAGAGCTCTTGTTCTTACAACTACTCATATAGGTCTCTTAAGGGAAAATAATGTCTTTTATCCTGCCTCTAGCTTTCTGGATGCTTCATGCCAGCGATCACAGTTTGACAGCCTTCAGTTGCACAGTTTGAATGATATCCGATGCATAGTTTTGCCAGACAAAGAGAATTTCACAAAAATTGAGCTTGTGTTTTCTAGAAAGAGCAAGGTTGGATCTGATTCAGGAATTGCTTTTTCTAAATACTGTGAAGAAGAAAGAAATACTCAACTGACAGGAATCCCATCAATTCTTCAAAGCAGTTTGCATATCCCTTCAGAAATCTGGAAATTAACATTCAGTTCAAATGAAGAAGCCATTTGGCTAATTATGCATCTGACTAGGTGTTGAAATCCAAATACTTACAGATACATTCAAAATAAGAGGCTAATGAATATTGATTTTTTTTTCCTTCTTTTTTTTTTTTTTTTTTTTTCTCTTTTAATCAATGGGCAGAAGTGTCCTTTGAGCATGTAAGGAAATACTGTAGGGTGTGTACTTGCATCTGAGCAAAAAATCATTATTACTTGACTGCTTGCTTTTTGAGGGTCTCTTACAAGCTGTACATATATTTCTTTGGGAAAGTGAGGAAATTAAATGTTTCTATCTTATGTGCTAGGTTGATCAAAACTCAAATTACAGCTGTATCTTCCATTTTGGCTGTGTTTTCTGGCTCCCTCCATCGACTGTCTGTCTTCATTAATGTCTTCTCCATTCCCCTCTGATTGCCTTTTCCTTAATCTTTCTGTGTATCTTTGGTTTTTTCATACTTCTCATTTGATCTCAATATTGCAAAACATCTGCAGTATTTTTAAAAATCTCATGTTCACTGTATTCTGTTGATGCTAAAGATGTTTATAATTTTTATATTTGCAATTTTGGGAAGAACAACATTGGCAATTCTCTTCTTCAGAGTTTTGCATTTAAGGATTATTGCACTTCTGCATTAAAGTTTGTCACAAATGTTAAAGGAATCATGTTTGGTTTGATCTAAGTGTGTTGGCTGAATTACCAGGAATTGATGTATTTGCCCTATCTCTTCCCTCCTGCCCCTTTGCCTAGTGCTAAGAGAGTGTCTGTTACATGGAAGCAGTGAAAGAGAACGAGAAAAATGCAGGGAACATCCAGTACTCTTTTTAGATTCCCCCCTTGCTACTTTTTCTTGCAGGGAAGCAATGCAAGGCTTTAAGTCATTCCCGTTTATTTTGTCCAAGTAGTTACTCTGTTGTTGGGGAGTACAAGTTAAGTCTTTACATTCACTTGGTGTGAGCGTTGAAGGAAAATGTGATGTGAAAAATGAACCTGGTTAAGGAGGGTAAACAGATGTTGGCTGTGCTTTAAGTAGAGTTTTGACCTCTGGTCATGCTACTGTACCTGTGGTAAGGAAAACATTTTGGGGTTTATCAGCTGTGTACGTGTTTCTCATACTGTTAAATGGATAGTTAGCAACTGGGAATGCTTCTTGATGGATGGTGTAAGACTGCCTCTAGAGTTCTCTCCATGTAGTGTACCTAGTTTGATTTTCCTTTTTTTTTTCCCAGTTGCTTACTAATGGGGTTGTTGATGCTGTGAGATTTCACCTCTTGCAATCTCTTTAATATTATATTCCAAGAAATAATGGAACTATTGAATGTTAATAAAAGATTTCCTTTAGTTAAGGCTTTTCTTAGCTTAGTACAAGGTTATTCTTTACCTGTTACCATCATCAGATGTTCACATAATAAGCAAGTTGCTGTCTCTCATCTTTTGTTTCTTGCCTTGTAAAGGGAGCTGAATACCTTTTGAGTCCTGTTGCTTGAATGTGCCATCTGGCTTTATTTGAGGAAGATGGTCCTTGGCAGAAAGAACAGTGCTATCTAATCTGAAATTCTAAAATCTGTGAGCATATTGCCAGTAGAGGTGCAATCTTCTACTAGACAGAGTTAGACTTCACTCTCTCTACAAGTATAAGAATATTTCCCTTTTGTTCTTACCCTATGTTAAGACAGGATGATGTAACTCACGGGGGATTTAAAAAGAAATAAATTGCGTTGGATGGGAAGTTGTGTCTGGAAGGTTGAATGCTGGTGTGGATAGAGAATTGTGGCTTTTTAATCATACTAAGACTTTCTGCTACCTTATTGAAAGTCCAGCAATGAGCATAATGTCACTTTGAGGTATGACTTTTGTTTTTAACCAAAAAAGTATATACAAAGATCTCATGGTAGTAGAAAGTAGTTATGAGTTGGAGCATAACCTTGTGTCAGTCTGGTTCAAGAGTGGCTCCATCATTGATATCACCAAGACAGTTCTTCTGAGCCTTGCTGAAGGTTACCATTGAGTGGCACTATCTGGGAGGACTGTCTTTATCAAGGCTGTTAAAGGACAGCATTTTCTGCAATTAATTCCTTTTCAGATTATACCCTCAAGTAAAATGTCTGTGCACGTTGTATTCCTGGTAACATGATTTTTCTTTTTTTGTGTTTGTTTTCAAATCTAACTTGATGAATATTCTGCTCTTTTGTGAAGAAAAAAAAAAAAAAAACAAAAAACTTCCCAGCAATATCTTTTATTCTACTGTAAATTAAACATAACATAATAATCAATGTTTATGAATATCAAAGCATTATTTAATGTATTAAGGCACATTTTTCACAACACTTTGTGTTTAAGATTGTTTTCCTCTCTATTAGCTGGTTTTAATAGCGCTCTGAAATTGACTGCCAATAAGTTACATGTTGACAGAGGTGGCTTTTAGAGTGACTTTATGGTTTTATTGTTGTTTTAAAACAGATTATGCTGTTGTCAAGGTGATGAACTCCTCTTTCCCCCAAGGAAATAATTGCTTGTGTTTGTATGCTTCAGAAATGAGTTTTAGTTGAAAAGCCAGTAACAAGGGGAGAAGTGAAAGAAGGGCAAAATAGAGATTTTTTTTTTTTTTTTTTTTTTCCTAATAAACAAGGGTCAATGAAAATATTTTTCCATTCAAAACCAAACTTTTTTATATTTTCACAAAGCAAAGCTTGTGGAAGACACCTTCTTGATAAAGTCAGTTTATTGGAACTAAAATTTGCCTTCTATTTTCTTTTTTCACTACTCTTAATGCTAATGTTTAGGGAAATTACACTGGCATTTATAATTGACTGGTAATAAAATAACAGCTTCCCCTTCTTGATAGCCAAGTGAGGATGCCAAAAAGCTGTCTTTAACAAGCAGCATTCAGAGAGGTGCTTATGAATGAGTTTCAAACTTTTCTCCAGCTCCTACACAACAGTATCACATGTACTGAGAGTCACCAGGAGTTGCTACAAGAGGGACCACGTGTTAGTGAGCAGAAGCATGACCCTTGTTCACATGAGGGGATACTGTTGGTCAAGACTGAAGAAATTTGACTGAGTAACACGTCTTATGGTAGTTCCTGAAGGATTGAAAATGAACGTTGAGAATATAGTTACAGATCAAGTGATGGATAGCATAACTAAATACAAATACGTAACCTGGTCATAACTTTAAGGTGATAGTTTTTCAGTCTTATTTTGTTATTGTTAACTTTTTCTTTTTCACAGTGCTGTTACTGTTTTAAGTACAAGTTTATTAAGGTTTTCAGACCAAATATGCTTAACTGAGAAAGCAGAGGACTTCCTAAAGTGCAATTTCTGTACTTATTCACTGTAAATACTTACGCTACTTTTTGGACACGGTCCCTGCAAATCATTAATCTTTTCAGTTGAAAAAATATGTTATTTTGGATATAACTTCAGAGTTACAGATTCCACATGGCTGGTAGTCAGCAGAATGTGCCCTCATTACAAATACCTTTTTAGAGCGTTTTGTCCAGACCATGCAAATTTATCATAGTTAAGTTTTCTGTTAATTTGATACGATTTAAAGAAAATAGTAGGAAACTGCTCTGGCAGTGGGTTGCTCTGTTATCTACACCTTATTTAATAATAAAATTAGTTTGGATTTTTAAAGTCTAAGAGCTTTCTGAATTGCCTTTGTCCCCTGCAGCTTTGCATGATACTGTAAACAGGTGTGTTATGTAAAGATAAAGGTATAAAAAATTATGGCTGACTGTGAAGGCTTGATTCATATATTTCTCTTTTTTTAAAAGATGGTTAATACAAAGTCTTCTGCTTTCTCTTGTTTTTGATATCTAAGCTGAAAATGCCGTTTCAAAGAAAAGACACTTCACCATATCTTTCTTTTTTTTTTTACACCTAACAAAATGCTAGGGCTTGCTTAGAAAAGGAGATCCACTTTGTTTTCAAATAATCCCTTCAGTTTAGAAATAATTTCTGCCTCCTCCATGCTCTCTTTCCCTGCTCTTCTGGCCAAGAACATTTTCTCATTTTTAGTGAAGTTCTTTTCTTTTTTTCCTTATGTAGTGATTTTGGTTTTCCTTTGTTCTTCCTATTTGGTATGCACATGAAAGCGGATGGCGTGTCGTTCACTGGGAGCAAATCCGGATGATCTAAAGGACCCAATAAAAATTAGTATTCCACGTTATGTCCTGTGTGGGCAGGGAAAGGATGAACACTATGAGTTTGAAATAAAGGTAAGTGCTTCTCAGTTGCTTCTCCTTAATGTTTGGGGTCTCTGCACTCATGTAATTTGCATTTGTACTATAGTAGTATCATAGTAACAATAATAATATTAAAATGCCCTTTGTTTAAAACCAAATAGTTCCTGTTTGCACTTTCCAACAGTCAGCGTTTACTGTGAAAGCATCACAAATAGCAAAGATAGAAAGGGCAGCTGGAAACGCACCTGAGAATCTGCAGGTTTCAGAAATCACCTCACTAACCCCTGGGAAGTGCAGTTTTTTTCCACTAAGTGCAATTTTTGGTTCTCCTTCTGTTCTCTACGTTGCCTTGGCACTGTTCAGTGAGAGGCTGTGAGAAGGCAGGCACAATACAGGGCACAATAAAGACAGGTATTTTCCAAGTGGATCAATTGTACGCGGGAGGTTGATGGTCAAACTCTTGGGGTGAGCAATTTCAGATCCAATACCAAATAATTCTATTGAAAGGGTTGTAGAGATGAGTATGAAATGCATGTTGGTTATAGGAAAGCCCTTTATTGAGATGCAAGTGTCAGGTATAGAAAATTAGACTTGAAATATTTAGCTTTACTATTACGTGAAAGCACAATTAAATATTTTGCACATATCCACAGCAAAGGTTTGATTCCTTTCGCGCTCTCTCTGTTGTTCTGATTTTTTCCTACCCTGTGTTTCCAAGGTCTTGCTTATCCAAACTATTACTTCCATTCCGGTGGCTTCCTCAGATGATCTTCTGTGCAGGAACGCTGGAAAAATTGCATATTCATTGTGTTTCCTCTGGTGCTAAGCCAGTATCTTTTCAAAGCAAGATGTGAAGTTAATTGGAAATGTGCACTCGGTGCATGTGGACATGTAGCATAACTGATGTACATGGCATCAGAGACAGAATTGGCAGCCTTCTTCACAGAATGTACTGCCAGATGCTTCATTAGATGATGTAAGTTGGAGTGACCTGCTCTCATGGTGTGCAGGATCATATTTGAACTATGCTCACATTCCCTTTTACAACGGCTTTTATTAAATGGGCAATTTTAGCTCTGTTTGTGCTAATTAAATGTTCATCTTGAAACATACTGCACACTTTGTGGATAGAATACTTCCTTTTGCCTTTTGAACTTTGATTTTCCTGAGGCCAGTGGAAGCCTGGAGCTGTAGAGACGCTGAGAGAAGAGTAAGTGCACACAAAACTTCCCCAAGCACTGTTTAGCTGCCAACTATGTTCAGTACATAGGTAATGGTTAGTGAAGAGAAATACAGTAAAAAGGAATTTTCTCTTTTTAGGAAGTTTGTGGATTTATTTTCCAAATGTTCTCTCCTCATCCCTAAAACTCATTTAATCAGCTGCAAGATCTTAAGATGAAGGGACAGTTCAAGAATATGTGCAGGAAGACTTGGACTTACCTGGAAGGAAATATAATACAAGAAAAATGTTAGAAGGGGGTGGGATTCGTAATCAGGGAAGAGCAGGAGAGATCCTAATGCATATGAAACTAGTACCATCTTCTCTCTCTCCTGCACCATCTCTAGGTTGCCTTTAAAAGGAACTGCAGCTTAAATAGCTGCTTAGATAAAGTTCACAGAAAAGAAATGGATGACACATGGGATAAGGAATGGTCTGTTACTTTAATACCTGTATTCTAGTGCTGTCAACTTCCTTAAAGCACTAAATATTTTTACTGAAGCTCCTACGGACCTTAGTTTGGCTAAGTCATTGCCTTCCACAAATTGATCAACTGTTGGTGCTTTTTCCTTTGCTTCCAGGTCTCTGTATGTCCCAGGGGCTGCTTTTGCCGTGGTCAGGATTTGGCTCTGGGCTATAATCCACAAACTGTTCTATTTTAAACCTTTTCCCTGCTCTCAGAGCTCTCAGCTCTTCTTTGATCTGTATTAATCTTCAGGTGCTGCTACAGTTATTTTATGGGAAATCGTAATACATGGAATAGTGCTTATTTTGCCTTAGAAAAAATATTAAAAATCACAAAGGGAGGAAGATAGGGCAGAGAGGAGAGAACATGTACCTGTTTATTTCATCCCTTCTTGATGGGTCTGGATACAACGTCAGTTGTTGAAGTAACTCCTGATTTCAGCCTTACTTTGCTCAAGTTTATTTTCAGGTGATGTCATATCAGAGTATTTGTCAGTCTTGGGGATGGGCTGAGGTGGTGTTAATCTCATTTTATTTGCTAGGTTCCACATAAGCTTTCTTGATCAATGTTCCACTTGCTCTTGTGAAAAAGGGAGTTGACCCATTCACATGTAACAAACACTTTAAAATCTGACATAGGGACAAGGGATGATAACTATAAAAAATTATGGCTATCTCAGAAGTATTTTCTTCAGCAGATATTTCTAGTCATTGTATTCCTACTTAAGTCCTGGTATATTGCTGTATAGAGGAATAAATATAACCAATATCTCTATTTATCAAATATATATAGATCTATTTTTGTGACATGCAGTAATAAAGATTGTCCTTTATATGCCAAACGAGAAAGAGTGAGTTCCACTTTTCTTGGCAGCTTCACAGTTCATAAGTCTTTCAACACTTATATACCATCCAAAAATATTTTCATTTAGTGCAGCTTCAGCATCTTGTCCATCTAGACATATATAACACTTGTGAACGAGCCACTAAGATGGCCTGTCCACTTGGGTTCTTCCACTGGCTGCAGATCTTACTTTAAGACACTGAGTGAGTCCCACGAGAATGTGTTAGAGAGAATTCAAAGTAGAAACAAATGCATACTTCATTGGAGTTAAGGTACCACCTTCTCCTTTTGCAGCAACAGATGTCACAGAGCTGTTTATGCCAGTCTACTATGAAGTATTCAGTCTGAATATACACATCTCCCAGAAAACCCTTGTATTTGAGTGACAGTTTTCTCTGTTATCTTTGAAGACACCATGAAACAGTAGTGACTTAATCAGATCGAAACATATTTATGTTGGAACTGAATTAGAAAACTAAAATACCAGAAAACTATTCTTATATTCTACCTTTCCTTTCATGTTATTGTGATATGGAGGATATTCAGCCAAGGCTTGGTTGTTGGCAGCTGTTACAGACAGTGCCCGCAGTCACAGGATGGCAGCAGGAGCAGTGAGGTGGCAGGGAAAGGGGAACTCCAGCTCTCCTAAAGGCACACAGGGTCTCCCAAGAGCAGGACATGGAAGCAAAGCCTGCAATCAGACTCAGCCCTGCAAGGGGATCTTCTGACAAGAGGGAAAGTTGTAGAGAAGCTTTCTCATTTTTGTATTCAGCTTTCTCCCATTGTTCCGAGTTTGCTCATTTTATTTATCTTGTTTGGTATTCTTTCAAAAATTGATTTTTCTTCTGTTTCAAAGTCTTTCAGTCTTCTCTGATAAAATCTCTATAGAAGATCCAGGCAGATGGACCCCAAAACGGTGCTTTTCTCCAGGTCCAGTCACAGTTCTATTCAGCCAAATGCTGTGGTGGGTCTACTGAAAATGTACATGCTTCCTAGCCTAGGTTTCTTTCTGAGCTCACTGAACTGTTGCAGAACTGGAGTAAAGCAGAAGCAGTGCTCACTGATAAATAGCTCTTAAAGAAAATGATACATGCCCCATATCTACGGAAACGAGAAAAAAAAGAGGCAGCCCAATCTTCCCTCAACTATCAGATTAATGCCCTCAATAATAAATAATAATAAAAAAAGGTTTCAGGAAATTCTTAGCCAACATTTAGCTTTTCAGATGCTGTACTCATAAGACAGTGTGAGGAACAGTTTCAACGAGGTCAATTGGAAGAAATACGAATTTTCACAATGATTGTAGTCAGTTTAACTGGTCCAGGTAAGTTAAGTGGGCATTTTCTGTTCTTTCTACTTGCTTCAGAATCAGGTGGAATTTTTTTTTTTTTTTTTTAAAGTTCTATTTGTATGGGGCAGAAGGGGAACAAATTGTGATGTGCTTTACAGTGGAATCAACTGAAAGTGTCTGTTAGGTTATTTTCTTGGTGATCATGAGAAAAAAATATGAGGAGATGGGATATTGTATCTGTGTTCAAATTTATAGGTTTTATGTAGGAAATGCTCTACTTGAGTGGACACCCCCCCCCCCCCAAAAAAAAACCCCCAAAACAAAAAAAACAAAAAATGGTCGTTCCACGACCGTCTGAAAAAGAAGACGGGACAAGAGAG